>WNGS01011169.1:7588-20670 GCA_020271785.1 Procambarus virginalis
AAGTAGAGTGTATAAGAGGAATGACAGAATAGTAAGTCAGAGAACAGAGAATCGTGAAAGGGGGTGCTAATGATACGGGAAATATGACAGTGGTAGACGAAAGATAGGAGAGAGGGTAAATGAGATATCTAGAACTAGGGTTGGACTAGAACTAGGGAATATCTAGATATCTAGGGTTAATATCCTTGACTGGTGACAGCGGAGCAGTACCGTTCACTCTTCTCCCAGTTCCCTACTTCAACATCGTCCAGTCAACAGTGTTCCAGGACGTCTTTAACTCAGGTGAGAATTAGAATATTTATCAGACATAATGATACAAAGAGGAACTGAATTATAAATGCATTTTATCCGTAAATGTTTACGCAAATGCTTGTCTGAGTTTTCCTCAAAATCTTCATGAAATATGTCAGTATTTGTAGACATAAAGGTAATACTTGAGGACATTTGTTGGTTTACTGCTACGAAACAGCTGAAACAAAAATGTTGATATAAATAAGTGTTGCACTAATTTTTTCAGCTTGTTTTGCAACATTTCCTAAATTGATTTTAATTTGTAGTCTTATTAGTATTTCCTCCTATGACGTAGCAGTCACTGCTGCAGAAGTCATTCGCACATTTCTGATCTCTCAGAAGCAAATTATTTGGGGTAATTTAATTACTTGAGTAAAAAAATTGTACTTGAGTTTTTACCGCCCCGGTAACCGTTGGGAACGGTAGATGTTTAGCTACTACCGATGACAAATTACCTATAATTAAAACCGCTTATATGTTTAGTTCACTCGGGCCATAACAGCCTCGAACCACAGACCATCAGAGCAAATTCCATTGTCTTGGGTGCTGATGAGAGTTTCAGACCTCCCCTCTTGTGAAGATGTTTCTTTGTACAATGACTTTGTACTTGTGGTTTCTGAAGGTTGGGTTACCACCAAGTTTTATCCTAGGATAATGATACTATCGTCTGAAAATTTATTATTGGGTTTGTTTTTTAAAAGTTTTGCGAATAGGATATGCAGAGCCAGATTAAGGGTTCCTCTGTATGCAATGGACACTTGTTTTATCGTGGTTTTAGTTAGTTCGTCAGCAGGTAATGCAGCAACAGCAGGTAATGCAGCAACAGCAGCAGGTAATGCAGCAGCAGCAGCAGCAGCAACATATGATGCAATCCATTTGGAGTGGACTCTGTTGCTATCATTAAAAATTCTGTATATGTGTGTGTCTAGTTTCAGCCACGAACATGTTGCAGTTGTGTTTTAAAAGAACAGCGCAATTAAGGATGATAAATAATAATTGTCAAATAATGTGTCAAGTTAGGAGGAGACGTACACATTTGAGTGCAAGAAGTATGACAAATGGTTCAGTCAGAAGTGTTGAGGCCAAGTTGTTTATAACATGATATGGAGATTTTAAATTTTCTTTGTAGCTTGCTTTTATGTCAACATTACACAAGTTAATTGTTGTTTTTGTATAACTAACAGAGCGGTCATTGGTGGTGTCGGCACCGACGGGGTCTGGTAAAACTGTAGTGATGGAGCTGGCGCTGGTAAGGCTCCTGCTCTCACGACAACAGCAGCAGCAGCAGCTTCCCGCCCTGGCACTCTCTCCACCACACGCTAGAGTCGTCTACCGTAAGAATCATCCCATATTTTCAAACACAATTCTTTTATTTTCATTCTTTGACATAATGTTCTTCATAGATATTATTTCTTTAGCTCGTACGTATTCTGCCTTGTCATATGTCGAGCGATTTTGTTGAGTGCTCGCACTGATCCTTGGCCTCTTGCCTCTGAATGAAATATTTAATGTTTATTCAGGTCCCCTAGCCAGGGACCAGTCTAACCCTGTGATTGCTCCATGCCATTGGCTATGTTTGAGAATAATGAACGAAATATGTGAGATGCAATCATTCTTTTGTTAGGCTATGATCATTTATTGAGTACTGGTTCATCTACTGATCTACTTGTAAAGATAAATACCAATGGTATTTGTAATTATTCCTTCGGGTAATTTGAGAACAATTTACACTAAACTAATTGGACGATAATCAGACCAGTGATCTATCGTCATCTAAAACTGGGATTCTATTCGCAACCCTTCACAATTATGGAACTGCCAACTTTAGTGATGTATTGAACATGCTTAAATTAATATTGAACTCATTTTCTCTTCTTTACATTCTTTAAAGAGCGTGGTGAGGACCTTGTCAGGGCCTAGGACACTTGTTTGCTACTTTAATTTGTCTACATACTTACAAATGTCTTTATTAGTTATTAGATTATGTGTTGTCATTAATCCCTCTATAAGTTTGTGGAATTTTAGGAAAGCTGTCATATTAAAACCGAGATAAAATAGCCATTTAAAATACCATTCATTCCTTCTTCATTATCTGTTAGATGGCCTAGCTGCTTTTAATGTACCAGTCGACCTCTCTTTAACCTTAGGTTTGATGCCTCGGGAAGAACCATTGGGGCTTCTCTTGCCATCAGCACTTCACAATTACATTTTGCTTTCCTCATTTTTTTTATGTTTTTCTAGTTGTGATATTTTTTTTTGTATATATATGTTTTCCATATTTTACTCTCTTTACTGGTCTAATGTGCTTGGCGTTGTTAATTTAGTGGCTTTGCCATAATGAACCATTTAATCGCAAAAATATGTAATAAAATAGCCCAATTGATCTTATATATATACTTACTTTACATCAATTTTTTTTATTATGTCGCATAATCGGATATACAGTATTTATTTCATATACAATCAATCATTTGTATGTCAAGTCATTTTTATAAAATCAGTGTCTCACAAATATATGTTTGTGTGTTATGTGTTAAGAGTAATTCATAAACTAAAGAAATAAATGAAAATTCACGTTAAAAACAATTATAAATCCATAATGACTTAATGTTTGTGACTAAACATCATGCAATCAATCCATAATTTAGGTACTTAATTTTGTTATTTTGTAAATTGGTGGTTAAAAGTCGTACAACATTATATTGTATTCGAAAGGCTGTTCCACTATTTATTTAGCATCATTTACCTGCTGGCGTTTCAACTTTGGTGGATTCGAGTTCTTGTTAACATCCAAGAGAGTCGTATACTCCGCAGCGCCAGCCAGCTCACTGAAACTTCCTATAGGAATGTAACACTAAATTAATCAGATCCTGATAGGTGATAATTAGAGCTTTAGATCTAACAATCCAGTCAGTATGATTCTAACCGGCTTGATTGAATATAAATGAGAATCCCCTTCTTCAACATTGATATTTTCGTTTTCTATTGATATTTTCCGTTCATTATTTTGTCCGTTTTCTTTTGTTAAACTTCTACTATTTGATGTCGACAATTCGTTTTACCTAATTTACCTAAGGGCCACTATCTAGTGGTCTCGACGAGGACAGGAAGCCAGCTTCCTGTCGAAGCTGATCGAAGGATCGAAGAAGATCGAAGCACCCCATGGTCTAGCTGATGATTTTGTCGACGTTTTGTCGGTGACAGGAAGTCTGTGTATCTAGGTTCCCCTGGGGTCCAATTACTAACCCTCCCCAGGATGCAACTCCCGGGTACCCATTTACTGCTAGGTGAACAGAGACATTAGGTGAAAGGAAACGTATCCCACCGTGTTATGTCCCGCCCGAACTCCAGTATGAATTGAAATTGAAATTGAAATTGAAATAAGTTTATTGAGGTAAAATACACACAAAGGGATGAGGGAGCTCAAGCTATTCTCACCCCGTTCAGTACATCGTGTTAATACTTACATATAAACACATCACAAACAATAAACATATTACCAAACATTCTGAGAGATAAACATCTACATTTCCTAACTCCAGTATTGTGAGTCGGGAATGAAGCCAACGGTTACTGCGAGAGTCGTACCGAGATAAAGAATACCCATAATTTTATTCATCCTACACACATTTGAATAGACCCGACCGTCGTCGCGCCTAAATCAACAGCAACACATTTTAATAGACCACAAACCCAAACGTCTCAAAAGAAACAAAAATGAACTCAGAAAACAGTTGTTAAGATCTGGGATATTTGCGTAAGTCTTTACAAGGCACAGGCTCCATGTCCCCTCTATTGCTATTGAGTACTTGTCCTACTCTACTGCTAGGTGAGTACTGGTTAGGGGGCTAACACTGCAGAGGTACACACTAGAGGTAATGGTCAGGAGGGACACACTAGAGGTAATGGTCAGGCGGGACACACTAGAGGTAATGGTCAGGAGGGACACACTAGAGGTAATGGTCAGGAGGGACACTAGAGGTAATGGTCAGGAGGACACACTAGAGGTAATGGTCAGGAGGGACACTAGAGGTAATGGTCAGGAGGGACACACTAGAGGTAATGGTCACGAGGGACACTAGAGGTAATGGTCAGGCGGTACACACTAGAGGCAATGGTCAGGAGGTAGACACTGTAGAGGTAACTGAAGGAGGAGAGATACTGTGAAAGGTTTGGTGTGTGCGTTACAGTGGCCCCGATGAAGGCGGTGGTGACGGAGCGGTACACGGACTGGCGGGAGAGGTTGGCTCCTCTTGGCTTGACGTGTGCTGAGGTCACAGGCGACACCGACCACGACGACATCTCCGTCATCAGGAACTCTCAGGTGGGTGTGACTAGGGGCGGCGCTGCTGCAGCTGTGCCACTGACACACACGAGGAGATTTGCCAAAGTACTGTAATATATCAATATTTAGTTGATTATTTCCTTCTGACAGGGACAACATCGTTTGTCTTGGAGGAATAGTTAATAAGATACAATGTTTATAAACAGGTGGTACTGACGACGCCAGAGAAGTGGGACTCCCTCACCCGCCGCTGGAGAGACCACGCCGCCCTCATGCAAGCCGTCTCCCTACTCCTCATTGATGAGGCTAGTGCCTGCTTTCATGACATAACGTAACCCCATTTACAACCACTTTATCAGTGTGTGTCGCTTAGGCTCTTATAGTGACCTCTACGTTCTCACTCTATGTTTGCTTCCTAGTTTGTTAGCGAGCATTTTGTCTTTGTTCTTGTATCTCGCGTTGCTAGTGACTACACTATTTATGTTCGTGTATCCTAGTTTGTTAGTGACCGCTCTGTCTGTTGGTGTATCCTAGTTTGTTAGTGACCGCTCTGTCTGTTGGTGTATCCTAGTTTGTTAGTGACCGCTCTGTCTGCTGGTGTATCCTAGTTTGTTAGTGACCGCTCTGTCTGTTGGTGTATCCTAGTTTGTTAGTCACCGCTCTGTCTGTTGGTGTATCCTAGTTTGTTAGTGACCGCTCTGTCTGTTGGTGTATCCTAGTTTGTTAGTCACCGCTCTGTCTGTTCGTGTATCCTAGTTTGTTAGTCACCGCTCTGTCTGCTGGTGTATCCTAGTTTGTTAGTCACCGCTCTGTCTGTTGGTGTATCCTAGTTTGTTAGTGACCGCTCTGTCTGTTGGTGTATCCTAGTTTGTTAGTCACCGCTCTGTCTGTTCGTGTATCCTAGTTTGTTAGTCACCGCTCTGTCTGCTGGTGTATCCTAGTTTGTTAGTGACCGCTCTGTCTGTTGGTGTATCCTAGTTTGTTAGTGATCTTCCTGTTGTTTGGTGGTAGTAAACAATAGACACGGTATTTACCTAAACCTTCCGTTGGTTAAACATTTAAGCAATCTTTAATGTTAATACACTAGTCTATCATTAGAGTGATATTTTGATGTCGTTTGACATAAACACTGGTACAGTACTTTTATTTCAGCATTTTCAAGTATTAATGTTAAATGAGGGGTTTCAGTAGTAGAGTTGGGCTCATTTTCGATTCTCAGTCTTCGAAATGGGTTCGAATCCCAATCGTGACAAAAATAGGTGGGCACGTTTCATTTTACCTAATGCCTCTGTTCACCTAGCAGTAACTAGGTACCTGGGAATTAGTCAATTGCTGTGCGGTTGCTCCCTGGAGAATGGTCAGTAGTTTGAACCCGGGGGGGGGGACCTCGATATAAGCCTAACGTATATAAATATACACAGGCTGCCTGTACCCCCTAAGTTACAGCCCCGCTCCTGTGCCAGGTAAGCCCACTACGGGCTCACCATAGCCCGTGCTACTTGGAACCTTTTGTTCCCAGTAGCTGAATCTAAACAACAACAGCTGCATGTACCCAACAAAACCAATTATTAAATTATTAATGAAAGTCAAATCAATAATTAACAATCATTCTCGTTTATAAGTTGAGCAGTCTTTATAACTTTTTATTTTGTGCTTCTGCTGTGTAAATATGGTCTAATTAATCATTGTAAAATTAAGTCCTTCAGTATTTGGTAATACAGTATTATAAAACTTTATGTTACATTTGAGTGATTGTTTTGTATAGGTCTTGGTCATTTTTACATTAAATTAGTCATATGTTGTTTATGTTTATGAATATGAAATGGTATACATTTGGTACATAATGGTGCTTAACATAATGTTAGAGTACGAACCAAATGTTTCTCTACAAAACTCAAGTAAAACACCAGAAGGAAGTGTCAAAGGTTATTCGTAAATATACTCCTTATGCAGACGATGAGTCACAATAACGTGGCTGAAATATGTTGACCAATCCACACACTAGAAGGTGAAGGGACGACGACGTTTCG
This sequence comes from Procambarus virginalis, assembly GCA_020271785.1. Taxonomy (NCBI): domain Eukaryota; kingdom Metazoa; phylum Arthropoda; class Malacostraca; order Decapoda; family Cambaridae; genus Procambarus; species Procambarus virginalis. The sequence continues at coordinate 14,195 of WNGS01011169.1, forward strand.
GTCCGTCCTGGACCATTCTCAAGTCGATTGTGATCCCTTCACTTTCTAATGTGTGGTTTGGTCAACATACTTCCTTATGAATGAGAATTGCATACGGTAATTTTGTTTGCTATAATAATACCTTAATATGGAAACCTTTGCATGGCAATATGTGTATACGAAGATGGGTTGTTATAGTGGTGGTGTTTACAGGTGCACTTGCTGAACGACGAGACCCGTGGCCCCACCCTGGAGGCCGTCGTGTCCCGCATGAAGACCATCCGTGCCACCAGACCCACCACCACTCCCGCCCACTACACCCCGGCCCTCAGGTGACGCGCGACCTCTTAACTTTTCTTCTCCTTACTCATGCGGGCACAACTCTTGGAAATTTGGGAGTTCTCTCTCACTATCTGCACCTCACATGATGACGTGAGCGTTCTGACTCCTTCCCAAGAACAACTCTTGGAAACTTGGGCGTTCTCGCTCACTATCTGCACATCACATGAAAACTTGAGCGTTCATTCATTCTCTGCACAAATCATGAAACCTAAGCGTTCTCGCTTCTTCCTTGCACGACCTGAAAATTGGTGTTACCAAAGCTTCCTACCCTGACTGAGCCATGTAAGGTTTTTAAATATATATGATATAATATTTTTTTTTATTTTAACTCGCTCCATACACCAGATAGATGACTAAAAAGAGGTACCCACCAGCCACTTCCCGCTCAGCACATAATAGACTGGTGTTTAATACATCTCTAACCCTTTCCATGGAGGACAGAAGAAAATGTATATATGCTGGTTAGCATTGTAAATGTGTGGCCACGTCTGTGGTAGAAAAAAAATAGACTGGTGTCCTTATGACGAGGTTGTCGAGGTCCTCCTGGTGCTGAAGGTTTACACGTGGTGTTGCCGCTGTTTTCTTTCTGTTTTTGTCCACTGAGTGCCCGTCACTGGAATACTTTCCCTCGCATTGCCACACTTTGCGAGATCAATCACTATGGGTGCTCTAGTAACACTTCACAATCACCAGTCTCTGTTATGCTATTCCAGACATTGTGTGTGAAAAACGGTCCTAACGCTCTGTTGGCACTGTGTTGCCACAGAACTTAATCGTTTTATTTATCTTATCTAACGCTTATAAGAATTTCCTATGATGCGCTGATCACTGCGTTGTTGTACACTGCGTGGGACCAAGTACTGTACTATGTTTTGGTCTCTATAACAATTAAATATCCTGGGATATTGATGTTAATTCACGGATGCGTGCTGACACGTCTCTTTCATCTGACGACTGACGACTTTCATAATGTTTATTTGTATATGACATGTCCTCAACCTACCTTGTTTGGTGTTTTTCACTGTCATGATACAGTATTTGGTTGAATATCAAATATGTATATATGATCTTCCATGCTGTATTACAGGCAACTAACTGCTCTTAAGATGTTTGGAGGAAATATAGATCCTTCAACAACATGTAGAGTTTAGTTTTTAAACTTCAGCATCTATCTTGTGGGATGTCAATGATTTAAGTTATAGCCTCAAGAACCTTATATAGACACTTGCAAAATATTTAGTTCCTTTCCGCGATTTGATATTCCTTCATCCATAATTTATTTGTAATATATAATTATCCAGTTGTCCAGTTTCATGTGAAGGGGACACACCGCCAACACTATGATGAGAAATATGTAGGATATGAGGGTTCGCCTCTTCAAGATCTTAAGTGATATGCGAGCTTTATTATTGTCATTTACAACTACAAGTTTATATATTCCGCAACAAACTTTAATTTATATATTTTAGTAAGTTTCACTAAGTTTGGACACATTCAGTTGCTACCATCTATGTGTATAGTTATTGAAAATATTGGAGTGTTTTACAGGTTTATTGCTGTGTCTGCGACGATCCCCAACGTGGAGGATGTGGCCGCCTGGCTCTCTGATGACCAGGGGCCAGCTGTATCTCACAAGTAAGTCGTTCATGTTGTAGCGCCTCTTACTCCAGGTTGGCAGTGTCCGCTGCTGCATGTACCAGCTCATGCTGCACAACCTCCTCACTTTGTTTACTAGCTCATGCTCTCAGGGAGCACTCTGGCTATGCATACTATATATACATGTTATATATATATATATATATATATATATATATATATATATATATATATATATATATATATATATATATATATATATATTATTCAAGTTCTGGTACGACACTGATGGTACTCACTAATTCTGAAGTAATTTTAAAGTAGTACAGGTACCGTGACATATTTCAAGGTAGCGACTTTACCAGGAAATAAAAGCAATTAGCCAATCGCCTCTGTACTGTACTATGTAATGTAATATACTATATTAGAATTGAGTGTGTAAGATTGAGGGATGTTGCAGGCTGGAGGAGAGCCTACGGCCGGTGCAGCTTCGACGAGTGGTGCTGGGTTATGACTGCCGCGAGTCCTGGACAGAGTTCCGCTTCGACCTCTCCCTCAACTACCGCCTCCCCTCCGTCATCTCCTCCTTCAGCGATAACAAACCCACCCTGGTGGGTGTCTTTACTTCAGTTTTGTATTGCTTGTATAAACTCCTTGTAGTTTGTGGTAAATAATTTATGTTGTAGTGTGTACGGTAAATATCATTCGCTAACTAGTTGTACATTTATTTGTTATGTTGTGCTCTGTTTCTTCTGTTTGTAGATGAAATATTAATAAGCTGTTAATTAAGTGGTTGTGGGACACCAGTCGACATAATATACGTCACATAGAATGAGAGATAACGTATGAACGGTAGAAAGAACATAAAATATAGGATTAAAAATATATGCAATTATTGGTTAAAACTGACAGTCTATGTTTGTATTTTGATACGTGAAAGGGTGAGACTCGACACTGTAGTTTCTGGAAGAACTGAATGGATGTAATAATGGGGTGAAGGAAAAATGGGATAGGTAAGAATAAGAGGAGAAAGAAAAAGGAAAAAGGGGGTAGGTTTATGTCAGGTCACGTTTGTTAGGAAGATTAAAACATTTGAGTATGTACTGTAAAAGGGGAAGAGTCAACAGCATCAATGCCAAAGTACCCTCCTTTTCTTTTTCTATCTCTTATTCTTACCTATCCCATTCTTCCTTCACCTCATTATAACTGACTGGTGGATTCGCGAGAGATTTATCACTAGCTACAGATCTCCTTGTAGTCTCTTGCAGTCTTCATAGTTTTTAACTCTTCTCGTCAGCTTTCCATCATCCAAAAACAGGGATGTAAATGACGACCCCTTCTCTTCTGTCAAGTCTACCTTCGCTGTAGCTATGATGGTGCCTAGAAAAAAAATTCTAAGTGCTCCACGAGTCGCCTTATTACAAGTCTGTCTAGGACTTTGCTGGATATACATGTCACTGACACTGTATGTATGTATGTATGTATGTATGTATGTATGTATGTATGTATGTATGTATGTATGTATGTATGTATGTATGTATGTATGTATGTATGTATAATGTGTCTATACATGTCAGATATTAAGTATAGTTTTTGCCTGTCTCATTCAATTATGTTCACTTGTCATAATTATTGAATAGCATAGCACATACTGGAGATGAAGCTTACCTCAATAACTTGAATAACTATTTATGTTATGATCAATAATTTGGGAAATTCAGTATATATCTTTTTATTAATTTAATTAAATATGTAATTTCGTATAGGTCTAATTTAATATTGTCTTAAGAATAATAATAAAACTGGTTAGATATCTGCCGATTTAACAAATATAAAAAAAAATTAGCAAAGATTTAGCTTTTATCAAATCAGTGCAAGGAATGAAAGTATCAGGGAGAAAGCGCCAAGCCATTGCGACTGTATAGTACTTGGAAGGGATCAGGATAAGGATTTGGGATGGGACGGGGGAAGGAATGATGCCCAACCACTTGGACGGTCGGGGATTGATCGCCGACCTGCGTGAAGCGCAACCCGTTCTTGCACTTGCTTATAGTCAATATTGGCTTATTTAATAAGTGCATATGTAACATACTAATTGATTGTGAATATTTTAGTTTACCCTGAAAAGCTTTATAGAAAACACCGACTTCACCTAACCTTCTTAGTATGTTAAGATAAGCATCTTATTGCTTCTTAATTACAATTATTACTTAACCTATACCGTTGATAGACCGCCGCTCGAGACCGTCGCTCTACCGTCCAGCCAAAGTGGTTGAACCAAATCAGTGTAAATGAATGCCTAGTTATTCACGAAGGACCTCGGTACCATATTGATGAGTGTGTCATAATGCTGAAGGAAACCCCCCATCCAGGTCCTGACCTGTGATTATGTTACTCTCGGGTGGTGGGTGAAGGTGTTCGTGTCGACGAGAAAGGCGGCGCAGACGACGGCGACCACGCTGACGCGGGAGGCCCGACTGGTGAGGGACGCAAGCCACAAACAGCTCCTTACCTCTGTCGGCAACTCCCTCAGGGACAACAAACTCAGAGGTACCGCAGATATGTCATCTAAATGTCGGAGAAAGTTTTGTCATCCATTTTGCACGCGTGTACTAGTACTGGGCAGGTGGGTGTGGCGGTACCAGGCCAGGCGCAGGTACTGGTGTACTAGTACTGGGCAGGTGGGTGTGGCGGTACCAGGCCAGGCGCAGGTACTAGTATACTAGTATTGGGCAGGTGGGTGTTTCGGTACCAGGCCAGGCGCAGGTACTAGTATACTAGTATTGGGCAGGTGGGTGTGGCGTTACCAGGCCAGGCGCAGGTACTGGTGTACTAGTACTGGGCAGGTGGGTGTTGCGGTACCAGGCCAGGCGCAGGTACTTGTATACTAGTATTGGGCAGGTGGGTGTGGCGGTACCAGGCCAGGCGCAGGTACTGGTGTACTAGTACTGGGCAGGTGGGTGTTGCGGTACCAGGCCAGGCGCAGGTACTAGTATACTAGTATTGGGCAGGTGGGTGTGGCGGTACCAGGCCAGGCGCAGGTACTGGTGTACTAGTACTGCTTCTTGTACCAAAAAGTATAAAAATATAAGTTTTATTTTATTTTATAATAATTAAGTTTATGTATTTTTAGATTAAACTTGCTTAGTTAAGCGGACATTGGTGCCCATTATGCGCCTATGTAACCGTTCCAATATAATTAATACAAAATATGTTAATCTTAGATTTTTTGACTTTATTTATTAAAGACAATCTAGTATATATTAAATTTTTTAAAGCACTAAAGAATATCTTATAAATGTGATCAAACATAAATCTGTTTTCAAAATTGTACTTCAGATTAAATTAGTATGTGGATTGGACTGAATATGTTGGTTTCAGAATGTGTGTTGTGTGGAGTGGGATACCACCATGCGGGGCTGGACGCCACCGACCGCCGCCACCTGGAGCAGCTCTTCACGGCTGGCCAGCTGCCCGTCCTCGTCGCCACCAGCACCCTGGGTCAGCACCTTACTCTTGTCTCCTACACTCCCTTATACTCTCGTGTTGACCTTAAGGCAGCACCACCAACACCCTGGGGTCAGCATTCAGGCACACGCACTACCGACTTTACCATGATGAGCTTAAAGGTATTCCAACCACAAGTTCTGCTAGACATTTTTGGAGTTTGGAGGTACCAGCTGATACCCACTATCCATTTTTTTACGAGATACCGCTCACACACTCTGGTGTTGGTAGTGAAGTTCCCCACCTTAGGCTCCGTCAGGTTGAGATACTTTTAAGCTCATCGTGGCAGAGTTGGTAGTGCGTGAATCTTGGCAGTCTATAGACACCGAGTAGTATCCCATCAAATGTCAGCACTTTAGAGAAAGGCCCGACAGACCACTGGAACATTATCTAACACAGTGCCACAGTTACAAACCCATTGAGATTTCAACTTAAGATTCAACAGAGCAGAAGAAGTTGTTAAACACATATGGCAAAATCTTACTGAAGCTACCATACGAGTCATAAAATACCTACTCCGCCCAAGTAAATCAGAGACAAGCAACACTTAGTGGGCCAGCCAGAGGCTTAGGGCCCGTGAAGAAGAAATATCCCTGCAAAAAAAAAAAATGCCACATTTCCTCGTAGATACCTTACGTTATCATAATTTCACTGTACACATTTATTATATTGTCATGTTCACCAGCTATGGGGGGTGAACCTGCCGGCACACCTGGTGGTGGTTCAAGTCTACGGCGCAGTACGTGAACCGGTGGCTACCAGGAGTACTCGGCAGCACAGCTGCTGCAGATGATGGGGCGGGCAGGGAGGACCCCAGTTCGACACCAGGCCACCGCCGTCATCATGACCAAGCACCAGCACAAGGTAAGGGTCTGGTAAAGTGTGTGTTGTGTGTGTGTTAGGGGTCTCGTGAACGAGTTAAGGAACCCACGTACTTCAGATTTGAATGTAAGAAGCACACAAGAGCGGAGAAACATACAGAAGTACCTGTTTCGAAGGCTGTAACGAGACACAACGTAATAACAAGTCTTTGCAATATACCCACAATTAAG
>WNGS01011178.1:14898-32526 GCA_020271785.1 Procambarus virginalis
AGTGAGTGGCTCGCTGGTGTGTGGCGGCCACTCCTCGTTGCTTTTTGACTCACAAGACCAACTTAGTAGTTCGTTATGGTGAACAAAACATGCAGATACTTATATATAACCTGTGTATATAGTGTAACAACAGGAAAACTATTTGTTTATTGTTATATGAACATAATAATTGAATCACTTATATGCACACCATAATTTTGAGTACAGCTATGGTTCACACATTTTATAATATAAATATACCACAATTCACTGTATGGAATAATATTACTGCAAAAAAACTAAGAAAAAATCAATCAGAGACATTGAAATAATTAGGAAATAATATATTTGTGGCAACTGCTTCTGACAGCTCGAGTGGAGTAGAACTCGTCTGGCGAAGGCTCTGCCAACGCCCCTTTTTTGCCACACTTCCCTACCCTACTGTGGCTAAAATATGCCACCTACGATTTTTTTGTTATTTTTTCCGTGATCAGGGAACAAAATAAACACTCCTATAAGACGAAAGAATTTTTGGATTTTGTTTTTTTGTTGCGCCTGTGGGTGTGAATTCCATTTGGGCCCCTAGCATTTGAGGGTTAATGATCAAAATTGCAGATATTTTACAGCACATGATGTAAACAATGTATTAACACATAATCACAATATCTCTGTAATCAACTTGAACGTTAGATCCCTAGGTAAACACTTCGATGATGTTAGTGCCTTGATTGAAACTATTGACAACAAATTCTCTTTTATTATACTTACTGAAACGTGGTTGAAAGAGGATACTACTCAACTCTTTAACATGCCTAACTACTCGGCAATTCACAACTGTCGTCAAATTCAGAGAGGTGGTGGTACTGCTCTTTACTACCACCAAGAACTAACATGCTTAAAAATAATTAGAACTAGAGACTGCTGTGGGGAGTATATCTTCGCCAGTTTCAGAGTCAAGGGTGCCGAGTCTGTCCTGTCTGTGGGTGCAGTCTATAGAATTCCTAACACTGATGTGTCCGAATTCAATTCAAACCTTAGAAATCTAATACTCGATAACAGACTGAACAAAAACCATCTAATTATCGCAGGGGACTTTAATATTGACCTCTGCGAGCCTGAACACCCTACTGCTGTTAGCTTCCTCAACTGTATGAATTCCTGCTTCCTCATACCCTTAATCACTAGACCTACTAGAATCACTGATAGTACTGCCACGACTCTTGATCACATTTGGACCAACATAACCTCTCCGCTTACTTCAGGTATAATCACCGATAGCACTACAGACCATTACCCCACATTTCTCTTAACTAACATTATCAAACCACCTCTGAGTCAAGGGAGTTAAGCTTTAGGCTGCACAATGAAACTGCTATAGACAATTTTATAACTGCTGCTGATAATGTCAACTGGGAATCCGAGTTAGGTAACATAGGGGACATCAACCTAGCAGTGCAATCTTTTCTTCAAAAACTCTTAACCTTTATAACACCCACTGTCCTAGGCTTACAAAACAAGTCACAACCAAAAGGCTTAACAATCCTTGGCTTACAAAGGGAATACTTAAATCCATTAATAAAAACATGACCTTGAGAAGAAGTATAGGTTAGGAACCGTCTCCAAAGAATTTTCAAAGAATTACTCGTTATTGCTATCTAAAATAATTAGACGAGCCAAAACTAAATACTACGAAGATAAATTTACCCAAATAAAGAGCAACATTAAAAAAACTTGGAGCACAATCTCACAAATATTGGGATCAAAGAAGATTTTAAATAACAAACCAACACTCCTGTCCAATAACGATGGTCAGCTTTCAGCCTCTGATTCTGCTATTGAGTTCAATAGGTTCTTCTCTTCCATTGGGTCATCCCTTGCAAATGATATTCCATCTTCCAGTACTGATGTTAAGGACTATCTTACAGGTAACTATCCACAGTCTCTGTACCTAAAGCCTACTAATTCCACTGACGTCAATGAGATAATCCTTTCCCTTAAAACCAAGTCTAGTGCCCTTGATGAGATACCAACTTTAATTTACAAAAAAGCCTCCAGATCTTTAGCCCCTGCTATTGCATTGCTCTTCAACAAGTCACTTGAACTCCAAACCTTTCCAGATATTCTAAAAAAGCGAGAGTAACCCCTGTCCACAAATGTGGTGATCTCACAGATGTTAACAACTACAGACCTATATCAATCCTGCCTAACTTGTCAAAAATATTTGAAAAACTAATCTACAAGCAGCTTTACTCTTATCTAGCCAAACACAATATACTTAGCTCTTGTCAATATGGCTTCAGACCCAAAAAAGCACTAACGATGCACTTATTAGTATGATTAACTTGATTCATGCAGCTCTTGATAAAAATGAGTTCCCTGTTGGGTTATTTGTGGACCTGCGTAAGGCTTTTGACACTGTCAACCACCAAAACCTTCTTCTTAAATTACATCATTATGGAGTCAGAGGACACTCCCTGCAATACCTCAAATCTTACCTTACTGACAGGCTCCAGTATGTTTCTGTGAATAATTCAATTTCTCCCACCCTACCCATCAACATTGGTGTTCCTCAGGGCAGCATACTTGGCCCTCTCCTCTTTCTCATCTACATTAATGACCTTCCAAATGCCTCCCAACACCTCAAACCAATTCTATTTGCTGACGACACAACCTTCATTTACTCCAGTCCTGACCCCTTTGCTCTAAATGCCACAGTAAATACTGAGCTAAATAAAGTCCATCTTTGGCTAACTGCCAACAAACTCACCCTTAACATTGACAAAACTTTCTATATTCTGTTTGGCAATAAATCCTCTAATCAAATAAATCTCAAAATAAACAATACCCAAATTTGTAACAAATTAGATGGCAAGTTCCTTGGCGTTCTCATTGACCACAAGCTGAATTTCCAGGGACACATTCTAAATATATCAAAAAAAGTTTCAAAAACTGTTGGCATTCTTTCTAAGATCAGATATTATGTACCCTGCCCTGGTGACTCTCTATTACTCCCTCATCTATCCATATCTCAACTATGGTATTTGTGCTTGGGGTTCTACTACCCAAAATCATTTACGTCCTCTAATTACTCAACACAAAGCTGCTATTAGGACAATATCCAACTCTGGCCCCAGACATCACTCGGTACCCCTACTCAAATCTCTGAATATGTTAGATATTAAGTCACTGCACATTCTCTCATGTGTATTATACATATATAAAACGCTGAACTGTAATGCCAATCCTGACCTCAAAAGCTTCATTGAAGGTTGTAACAGAACCCATGAGCACCACACCAGAAATAAATAGTTTTGATATTCCAAGAGTACGACTTAATCAAACTAGAAATGCTCTACAAATCAAGGGACCCAGAATGTGGAATGACCTTCCCAACCATGTTAAAGACTGTACCTCTCTCAACCAGTTTAAGATAAAAACGAAGCACTACCTAATAAATTCCCTGTAACCTACCTTACCCCTCTATTGTCAACCCATGTCTGTTTTTTTAAACAACGCTGTTTGTCGACCTAATTGTATTTGTGCTGCTTTTTCAGCCATGTTTCCCCCCTATTTTATCTCTATTTTTATTTGTTCTCAACACATTTTATTCTTTATGCTCAATTAGTATTAAGTTCTAGATATTAATGTTTTTCCTGCCCGAAACGCATTGCCTAATAGTGGCTTTAGGCATTATATGTACTAGCTCTATCTATAAACCGATCCATTAATGTAACATCACTTGTATGTATGTACCTTACCTGAATAAACATATTTATTTATTTATTTATTTATTTATATTGGTGTCTCTTTAAATGAGCGTGCGGATGCTGCCGCCAGGGAAGCTGTCCACTCTTGTCCCATCTCTCGTAAAGGTATTCCTTATTCCAACTTTTACCCGGTTATCCATTCCTCCATCCTTACCTATTGGCAGGGTTGTTGGTCTTCTGTTACTGGTAACAAACTGCGTACTCTTAAGAGTAGTATGTCCTCATGGCCATCCTCCTATCACCGTAACCGGCAATGGAAAATGGCTCTGTTGAGGTTGCGTATTGGCCATACACGCTTAACTCAGTCACTTAATGGAGCGCCGCCCTGCTCCTTATTGTCCAAATTGCATTGTCCCTTTTATGGTCGTGCATATCTTTGTTGAATGTCCTGACTTCCGGGACGAGCGTGTCTTGTTTTCCGATCGTCCCTCGCGTTCACTTGTCCCTCGATAGAATTCTTGGTGACTCGGATACTTTTGATATCGTTCGCCTTATGCGTTTCTGTTCTCATATTGGAATCCTTGGTGATATTTAGCGCCCACTGATTATTCCGCACATTTGATGGTGCTACATAGCCTTCCCAGTTTGGTGCCTTCTTTTGATAATTACTTACTTTGCAGTGGTGAACAATGCTGGTGTTACAATAGTGGCTTGGGCTGTGCTTCAGTAATATTTTTAAACTTATTGAAGGTTCACGTGTCTGTTCCATTTGGTCGTGTTAGTAGTTAAGCATATGAGTTAAATATAGGGATTTAAGGGTAGTGATTTAAGTGTAGTGGGATAGGGATGTCGCTCTGAGTTGGTTGAACAGGGTATAATACTCGTCTCCCATCAATCGACTCAAGGGTGCTGGGTATTACCATATACTCAGCAGCCGTTCTGGAGTTTGAGCTGTTGTGGCTGAAATATCCGTTGGACGCCATTAGATATATCAGGGGGGGGGGGGGGGCGTTGACAGATGATCGATCCAAAGCGCTAGACTTGGAGGTAATATCGTGAACGTGAATAAAACGCTGAAGGACGAAGTATGCAGACCTATAGCAATGGATTGACAGCAGTGATTGAGCACTAAGATTTGATCATTCAAATCTTTTCGCACAACCTAGTCTAGCTGTGGGCGTGAACGTTGCTTGCTCTTATTGCCAGACGTCAGGTTGGTCGAGGCCACTTGGCTTATGTACCACAGAGTGAACTGGTAAGGGCGGCTATAGTCCTAATATAACTAGTTCCCTTTAAAATTAAGTGACTCCCCTTTAAGTAAGTAACTCCATTTAATTAAGTGAATCCCCTGTATTAAGTGATTTCCTTTTAATTAAGTGTTTTCCCCTTTAGTTTAGTGATTCCTGTGTAAGTGCCCCCCTAATTATTTTATGTCCAATGGTTATTTTTGTGTGTTCCCTTAAAAGTAGTTTAAGTCAAGTGTAAGTTTTTCCTAAAGGTTGGATTATTTTCCTTGATTTAGCATTATTAATTCTGGGCGGAGAGAAAAAACAAACAGGAGCGGGGGGACCTTAATTTATTAATTAATGTTTACATAGCGACTGCTGTACCACAATAAAAGGAATCGTAACATGACTGAGTAGCATGCCAGTACTGCAAAGATGCAACTAAGGGAATAAGTCATAGGACGTTAATCGTGCCTAGAGTCGGCTAGCCGAAGCAATGTTGCAGTACTCGCAAACAGCGTAATGCTATAATTAAAACAATACCAGAGATAATGAGTGGCACAGCCAGTACAGTATGATAAAATATATTCTGCATACGCAGAGGGCATAGGAAATAATGAAGATTTTCATGGTAAAATAGCGTAATGCTATAATTAAACAATGCCAGAGATAAATGATTGGCACAGCCAGTACAGTATGGATAAAATATATTGTGCATACGCAGAGGGCATGAAAAATATTTAAGATTTTCCAGGGGTAATGACATGCTGTAACTGAAGGACCAATTAATTCCCAGACGGGAGCGAATGGTCCAGTGGTGTTGGGTGCCCCATCTTTGAATGTTAGTTGGACTTCTTTTGGGGGGTTCTCACTCTGGGGAGGACACGAAGATTGGTCCACAAACAAGGAACGATCTGGTTGGGGGTTCCTGTCAACAGAACATCCTCCCCATCCCCACAGGGAACACAAGGGGTTGGGGCCACTGCTGGACCCCAGGTACAGGTGGACTTTAGACCACAACCACAGGTTCAGGCACAACAACAACAACTACGACCACTGTGTTAACAACAATCACAACTGCAGGTTCAGGCACACCCACAACTACCACCACAGTTTCAACAACAACCGCTAGTGGGTTAGGTACAACAACAACAACAACAGCAAATGGATCAGGTATACAACAACCACAACCACCAGTGGGTCAGGCACATCATCATCAGCAACAGCAGTTCCAACCACAACATCATCAGTGTTACATTATTCCCCTGCATAAGCAGTGGATTCTACCTCTTCCTACAGTCTTCAACACCAGCATGCTGTATTACTTCATGTCAACATCAAGAACAGCCAGCCATATTGTAAGGTATGGGATTGACAGCCGTACCCTAGAGTATCGCTAACAACACCCGCTCTTACTTTCTAATAATGCGAGTACAGGTGTCTAATAAATTCCCTGTAACCTACCTTACCCCTCTATTGTCAACCAATGTCTGTTCTGTTTTAAATGACGCTGTTTTGTCAACCGAATTGTATTTGTGCTGCTTTTTTAGCCATGTTCCCCCCTTCTTAACTCTTTTTTTTTTATTTTGTTCTCAACTCATTTTGGTCTTTATGCTCAATTAGTATTAAGCCTTTATAGTCATTTAAGTTTTCCGGCCCGAAACGCTTTGCGTAATAGTGGCTTTAGGCATTGTATGTACTAGCTCTATCTATAAATCCATCACTCTCTGTAAAATCTCTTGTATGTATGTACCTTACCTAAATAAACATTTGATTTGATTTGATTTGATATAGCAATAATCAACAGTTCTAACTACATGGGACAAGAAATAAACCTTGGGGTACAATTTTACAAAATGGTTTTTATTTAACAAATACCAGATTACCTCACACTGATTAGAAAAGAGGGGGAGGGGGAGGGGGGTGTAATTAGATCCACCACAGGATTGATACAGACAAAGGGGGGAGGAAGAACCCTTCCCATCAACACACCTCAGGAGTCCACTGACCCCACACAACAGTTTAGACCTCTACAACCCGGGACTTAAGGTCATTACTCTATTCCACTCCTCTTAGGTCACTACAAAGGGCATGGGTTTTAACAATACACTACTCTGACCACAATACATAAATAGATGTACAAAGTAAATGTGGATAACCTCCATGTGACACGTACACAGCTGAGCACATACACCTGAATTAACCACACACCACTCACCCTACACACAGGGTTCTAAAATCATTATTTCTACAAATTCCTATCTCTAACTTATACAAAAAGGGAAGCACTGCTATAAACATCTATAATACTGCACTTATCGTATTTGTTGGAGACCATCCACAACACTGCACATGTCCCTGCCTGCCTGGTTCCAATAATGTCCCCTCCCTATACATGTCATACACATTTCCCAATAGCTCATTTACATGTCTTATAATGTTCCAGGCTGTTTTTCTACATTTAACACTGTTGTTTCTCTATATTTTCTTGCATTGAATCTGCTTTTTTTTTAACCATTTTAACCCTTTTGTTTACATTGAATTCTTTTCTTGTTTTGTTGTTATGTTACATTGAATTCCTTTATTGTTGTTTTGTTTTGTAAACTTTTGTTTACATTGAATTCAAATTGAATTTGAATTTTTGAATTTTTGACATTGGTTTTTAGGAGATTACATTTTCCTGTTGAGATGATGCTCTGTGCATCTGAAAGGGGTCAGAGTGCCAGCTTGTTTTTCAACATTTAACACTGCCATTTCTCCCTACGCAAGAGTCTCTCCTTTACAATATGTACAGAAACGTTTTGACCACAGGCTTCTTCTCCCCCCCCCCCCTGCAATTCCACGAGAACTGCCAGGCAGAGACTTGCTGGCTCATAATTCACCACCAGCTTATGACCTTATTCTGCCAGTTGACAGTTCCAGACCCCCTGCTACTCGCTGGCCTGACGTCACCACCTGTGTATATAAGCAGTGGCCAGACAACTTCTGATGCTCAAGGATTACACATCTCTTTCCTCTGTCGACGTAGTCTTGACTATAATGGAGGACGTTCAGCACAGTGTATAAAGTGTACAGTCACCTTAGATTTAAGGGTAATTTAAATATTCATTTGCCTTTGCTAAGTGTTAAGCCAAGTTTCAGGATTTTGGTATCATTATTTGTTTAATATTGTTTTGTGTAAAGTTTATCTTTATAATGACCCCTCGGCTTACGAATGCCCCTCTTTACAAACTTTTTTGGTTTGTAAAGCAACTCCCTCCTCATCCGGCCTGTTGGCACTATGAGGGGGTTTGGTGGTCGGCTGCCGGAGTGTGATGCTCCCTGGGATAGTCCTCTGCCCTTTTGTGGCCTTGTGCTCATGCTGCTGTCTTCTCCAATTGTGCTGGATTGCTTTTCCTTATGTTTCGTTTTTCTCTCCCCCCCCTCATCTCCTATCTGCTTGTCGTTTCCTGCCGACCTTTTGCGTGTTTTGGTTATTCTTTTGGACTTCTTCTATTTTGACGCCCAGGTGCTTGGGGAGGCATACTCTTGCACTCGTAGAACTGTAGTACCCAACTTCGAAAGAGAGGGGAACTTTTAATTTTCAATCCTCCTTTCGTCACTGAATCCGATCTCGACGGACTGACGGTTCTTAAAGTGGCGTTTGTGGGGCATATACTCACGACGCACCCCTAGTGGGCCTAGTTGGGTGTCCTGCCTGTAATTATGGCTCCGTGGTGGGTGTGGGGGGGCACATTCGTGAATGAATGTTTTTCTATTCGTCCTTATGTCTAATATGTTCCTCTTCTACCTTCTCAGGCTCGTAGCGACCAAGCCCCCAGTTGGACCATGTTGAAAGACCGGGCTTTGTAGCCCCCGCTGCATTGGGCCCGACCTTGCTCCTCCTCTGACCCTCCTGACTACTCCCCTCGGCTCACCTCCCTCCTCTGTGGTTGGGTCGAGCCCCAAGCCCTCAGTGGTGACCACCTCGTCCCCTGGCACAGTTCAGTCTATAATTGTGACTACTACAGCATATAACCCCTTTCTCTGGGGTTCTCAACGCTGTTTTCGACACGGCCTCACTCGCTCAATTCCTTCCCGTACTGATGCGTATCAAGCCTTGTTTGGTCCCGTTTCGTGGGCCAAATACTTTGATCTCCTCCCTCTTGATTCTGCCCCTCCTGACGATTTCTGCCTCCATAATGTCATAGGGGGTGGGCTGGGGTTCCGCTAGCGAGGAGCTGCTAGGGGCTCAGCAGGCAGAATACTCAGCCCCTCCGACTCTCGGAACTCACCGGAGTCTCCCGGTCCCAAAGGAGAGGACCAGTAATACCCACCACCGCAGGGCTTTGCCCCCACCACTGGGGTGCCACTGATTCACCTTCAGTCAACCTCGGGGAAACTGCTATTAGCAATTCCGGCCTAGACCCGTGGAGAAGTGAAGGAAGACCCAGGCTTACCTTTTAACAATAATTTCCCTGAGTCTTGCCAGCCAGACAAAAGTTGCAGGAATTCCTTTCCCGCCTGTCTTCTCTATCTTCATTTAACAAGGTCGCCAGCTGGGTTGAGATCTCTGCACCCCAGCAGTGCAGTTCAGTGGGTGTATTCTATATTGCTTGTTGCCAAAGTGTTGCTACTCCTACAGAGTTGACACTGGTCTGTCAGTCCAAGGTACACTTTCCATAAAAATCAGTGTGGCTTTACCTCTCTCCAGCCACTACATTGCTTGTTGCCAAAGTATTGCCACCATTCCGGCTCTGATACTGGTCGGATGACCTAGGTACACTTTTATATAAGTCTGTGCTCCTCCACCACTCTCCAGCCAATAAGAACTTCTGTAGAATATGTGGTGTTCACTAGGTGGTACTATGATAACCCTCGTATATGCTCATAGAGATTATTATGGAGGCACACTTAAACACAATGATAAAATATGTGAATTTACTGACATCAGCTACATGATCACATACACCATTAAAATTAATACAGGAATGAAAAATAAGAATAAACAATATGGAGATCATCAGCAACTCTTTTTTCACGACTAACAACTCCTTCAACTGGGCAGATTAAAAAGGAGCCACACACTCCCTCACAGAGGGGTCTCTTCGTCGACGTCGGCCACCGCCTCTTCAACTGCCCCGTCGTCCAAACACACTGTCCTCTTCAACAGTCCTGGACACAAGCTGCCTTGCAGCCTATCCTACTACTAATGTATAAAATGATATACTGTATCATACACAGGTAAATATCGTGGCCTATCTAGCCTACTCAAACAAGGGGTAATGGGAGGGAAATTGATCTACCTTTGCATTACTGGCTCAGGACGCCTGTCCCTCGATGGTGTGAGATTTCCACGCTTCCTGAGTCGGTCCTTGCCGATCCAGGAACGTTCCACAAGTCCTCAGGTGTCGTGAAGCCTTTGCGTCGTTGCCGAACCACTCCCAGAGTTTCAGATATCCCAATCCTGGTTCACCAGTGAGCACTGAGCTAATCACTGTATGCACACACTCGTCCCTTCCACAAGGCATGCCTTCCTTGCCGTAGGAACAGTGTCGTCCCTCTAAAATCCTCAGTGAACGTGACCCGGTCACAGCTAGGCCTGCCCGCCACACCTTCCAGACCCTCAAGCGTCAGGCGGCGCCCCTCCAGCGTCGTCGCCGACCGACTCTTCAAGTTTTGGCACTTCTCTGCTCAATGAACTTGGTTTCTTCTTGATTCCTGGAAGCACAGGGTCTCCAATAACAATGGTAGGCTACGATGGCTTGCTTAAATCCACTGAGTAAGGCTCCAAGAGCCTCCAAACCCCGAGAGCTGACTGAGGAACGTCCTTCCACTCTCACTGTCAGTTCAACTCTGACACTAACACAGCTGGCGTCACCAGGGGCACTCGGTGACGTCATGGTGGGCTCTGATTGGTCGCTCGTGACCTAAGTCAGCCAATCCGCACTCGGCTGGCACCCTCCACAAAATGGCGGATCTGCAGGTAGGGGTACCATTTCATTTGTATCAGGGCGCCTCTTTTCCCTTACCTACAAACTTACAATGTAACTTTCTCCCTTATCTGGCGGCCGATCTGGTCGCCACATATACCTACAGACTCCCTGTATCTCAGAGAATCGGTAGAGTTAGTTTAGTTCATTTATTATGCACCCCATCCCATCTTGTGGGCAGCAATGGAGAGTTACAGAGGCACATAATGGCTCAGGGACTGAACCCCACAATTCATTTAGCTAAGCAAGTTACAATCTTGATGAGCTAGTTACAAAATTCAGTACAAGTCATCACATCAACATGGGTTCGACCCACAAGTATAGTTTCTAAATTAAGCAACTGACATATGTGGAGAGCTAGTGTCACAATTGATATGTTTGTCCTGCATACCGCCCCCCATCCAGTGGACAGCAGTGGATAGGTTACAATCACTTAGTTACTACCTACAGTTAGCAAACTGGAGATATTTGGCTAAAATTTCTGGTAGCAGATCATTTTCAATTAAATATTTACACATCGTTGGAACATTGGTTATAGAATTGTCTCTAAAGTCACGTATCTTTTCGCACTCCATCACATGGTGACGGAGGGTGTGCGAATAATTTTGTTGACACAGTTTACATTTGGTCAGGTCTACTTCGGCAGATAATGAGAATTCCCAGAGATACTTGTAACCGAGTCTAAGCTGAGCAGTAGTAACATCTAGAAGTCTGCTGATTTTATTGGAAGAACCATAGATGTGTGGCTCCTCTTGCATGATAATATGATGATAGATGGAATTACTGGTGTCAATTTCACTTTGCCTCAGTTCTACAAGAACTTGTTGAAGTTCTCGGTGTACTACTGCTCTCAGATTGCTCATTGACAATCCAAGGTTACACTCAAATGCTCCTTTAAAGGCAGATTCTTTGGCTAACTTATCAGCTCTATCATGCATTCGGAGGCCAACATGAGATGGAGACCACATGAAATGGACTGTTACCATCCTTAATAATTTTGTTGTATTTGTGTCTAGCTTCAGACACGAGCATGTTACAGTTATGTCTTAAAGAGTTGAGAGCATTTAAGGACGATAAGGAGTCACTTACAATTAATGTATCAAGCTTTGAGAATTGAACACATTTCAGTGCAAGGAGCAAGGCAAATAATTCGGTCTGAAGTGTGGAGGCCCAGTTGTTTATACGGACTCCCCACTCAAAGTATAAGCCATCGCCCATTGTCAGGACAACTGCACTTCCAGCTGCACCCGTGGGGCGGTGTGGGGAACCATCAGTGTATATGATTTGAAAGAGTGAATGCTCTGTGGACAGAGCATCAATATGGCTTAAGGCATTGAGCTTTGCTTCAAGACGAAGCTTGGGCTGATCTCTAATTTGCTTCTTGGGTGGAAAGGGAGGGATCAGTAGAGAAAGCTGATATGATTCTTAAAGCAGCATACGGGAGAAATAGGAGAGGGCACCGTAACATACCCCTCCCCTTAAAATAAGAGTCATATTAGTTAGTAAATCTGGGAGAGGCATCTGCTACCACATTCTCCCTTCCTTTAATTTTTTTTTTGAGATATATACAAGAGTTGTTACATTCTTGTACAGCCACTAGTACGCGTAGCGTTTCGGGCAGGTCCCTGGAATACGATCCCCGCCGCGAAGAATCGTTTTTTCATCCAAGTACCATTTTACTGTTGCGTTAAACAGAGGCTACAGTTAAGGAATTGCGCCCAGTAAATCCTCCCCGGCCAGGATACGAACCCATGACATAGCGCTCGCGGAACGCCAGGCGAGTGTCTTACCACTACACCACGGAGACTGCTAAGGAGACTGCTAATGTGCCTGATTTCCAGCCAGTACTCTTGTAACAGTAGGGCCATCTTGTCAGCCTTTGGTTTGAGTTCTTCATCCTGTACACGAACGTCAAGGGTTTACGATCGGTGAATACTCGCACTAGTCTAATACCTCCACCCACACATAGACATTGAAGCCAGGATCAGAAGCCTGATCCTGATGTCGGTGCCAAAAACGATATGATCCGTCACTCTTCTTGACCAGCACACAGGGCGAGTCCACTCACCGTTGCTGGGCTCCATGAGATCATTCCACTAGCAGATATTCCATCTCCTGTCGACATGATCTTCCTCTTCTCAGGACTCACCCGATAAGCGCTCTGCTTGATTGGCTTTCCTCCGCACACGTCCACCTCGTGCACCACACTCTTGTGCCGTCGGGGCACATCCGTGAAGAGTGACTTGTTCTTTCTTATTAGGGTCACTAGATCTCTCCTTTGCCCTTTATCCAGATGAGGCAGCCTCTCTTTAGATGTATCAAACTTTCTGTATTTGACAGGCGCGTACCATCGGCACAGGGCCCACTTTCCTTCCTCTGCTGGCAACACTTGGCTCATCTCCATACACAGAACCAATTTCCCTTCTTGCGACTGTGTTACTCTCGTCACTCTCGCACTCTCTTGCTCATCTGGGAGTATGGCTTCAAACGGTTGATATGACATACTGTGTCTTGCGGGGGCGATTCGGCTTGCTGATCTCATAACTTACAGGACTCACACGCCGAACAACCAAGTATGGACCACCAAAGCGTGATTCCATCACTCTACCTCTCCCAGGTAGCAACATCATCACTCTAGCTCCTGCCTTGAACTCCCTTGGACAGCTTCTTGTCGTACCAGATCGACATCTTCTCTTGAGCTGTCTTCAGGTGCTCAGCAGCCAGCTCCTTTGCCATTTTCAATCGTTCATGGAATCTCTGCACATACTCCTCTACTGTCACTAACGTCTTCTCCGCCGTCAACTGCTCCTTCAGCATCAATAACGGGATCCTTACTTCGTACCCAAACACTAGTTGGAATGGAGAAAATCCCAGAGACTCAACTATAACATCTCTGATTGCAAACAGGGCTGGATAGACAGCCTCATCCCATTCCGCTCCCTGTTCTGCACAATATACTCTTAAGACGGTTTTCAGAGTGGAGTGGAACCTCTCAATCGCTCCCTGCAATTGAGGTCTATAAGGTGACGATCATAGTTGGGCTATTCCCCAGCTCGCAATAGCCTGCCTAAACCACCTCGACTGGAAAACACTTCCGCAGTCGGTCTAGATCTTCGTGGGCACACCTACCCAAGCAAAGAATCGCTGAAGGTGTCCCATGACGCATCTCGATGTCACTTTCCGCACTGGGATCGCCTCTGGAAATCTCGTCGAAGCAAACATGATGGTCAATAAGTAATTATTTCCCATTCTTGTCCTAGGTAATGGCCCCACAACGTCGATTATTAGGCGTTCAAACGCCTGGCCAAACGAACTGGAATCAAAGGTGCTTTCGGGAGGCAGGGACGTTCTTCCCTGCCCTCTGGCACGGGAAACACGTCTTGCAGATTCTTCTTACATCCGCGTCCATGCCTGGCCAATAAAAATGTTCCCGAAGCCGGAATAACATTTGGTTGCTCCCAAGTGACCCGCGGGATCTACTGAGTATGCAAGCTCCAGAACCGCGTTTCTGTTCAGCGCCGGCACCACCACCTGACGCCTCACTCTCAGCATACCATCACCCGCTTCTTCCCTTACCGGTTTCCACTGCCTGATTAGCCCTCCCTTCTCCATGAAGAAGTGAGTCGGTGACTCGGGTCCGGCGAGACCTCCTTCCGCCTCCCGTATCAACTCCGGGAACTCTTCCTTTTGCAGCTCACCTAGACGGGCGCTGTCAATACTAGAGGACTGGTGAGAGTGACTTGGATACTCCTATCCGACTCTTCCTCGCCTGTCGCTTGTCCTCCGGCCTCTTCTCGAAACAAATGATCGAACCCCAGGTCATCCGGCATGTTCTCTTTGGCGTGACCGGATTCGCTCACATCATCTTCCCTGACGCCCTGTCTCGACGTCACTGCATACACCAGAAATGCCACTCTCGCAATTTCCGTTGTGCCACTGCTGGCGTTCCGTTGTGCTGCTCTGTCGATAGGGCTCTATACACTCCTCACCCTTAATCAAATTCGGGAGAACACATCCCCACAGGAGTCGTTCTCTAGGATCACCTGAGCTTCCATCCTGGGCAGTAAAGCACAGACCCCTACCACGAGGGTCTGACAACCCTGAATAAAGAGTCACTTTATGAAGGGGCATACTCACTTGTCCCCCCAACGTTTTATAGAGCTTCCCCTGTACTGGAACTTCTGTAGTCCTCGGGGAAAAGGGATTCACTAACAAGGGTGAAGTCGGATCCCGTGTCCCTCAGCATCCTTGCTGGAACAGGATCAGCTCCCTTATCTTCACCGTTCCCTCACACACAAAGGATGAATCCTCTTCTCCCTCATCACCGGCATATCACCTAAGGTATCGTTGTCTCCTTCGCTTCCCACTCGCGTAAGCCACGTTTCCACCGTGCCTGGGGCGACCGCACTCCCGTGCAAAATGCCCTCGCCCCCACACTTGTAACACCAACCACCTCTTCTGGGCGACCCTCTACCAGTCACCTTGGTAGCACCAATGGTAGAGGTTCCCTGGGACCTCCTTGGACTCCCTGTCGTCGGTCCCGGGCACCACCTCGGCTCCCAAGCTCGGTCCACTGCTCACAGCTTGGGGCTTCCTCCCCGCGTCTCTCGAGCTCTTGAACCGATTTACTTCACTAGGCATACTATTCTTGGGAGAGTCCCTGCCTGTCCTTGCTCCTCCTGAACTCTTGAAATTCCTTTCAAACCATGGGTAAGGCGAGTGTCTGGGCAGTCCTCCCTTCTGAGATGCAGTGCCTCCTCCAGCATGTCGGCTCAGTCCGCTGTAGCTTTCAGGTACTTTATTCCTGCCTCCTTTACTCTGATCTTGAATTCCGGATGGAGCATCGACATGAACTTTTCCATAACAATCAACTGCTTCAGCTCCTCCATCGTCTCTACTTCTTCGGCCTTCAGCCATCGTAGAAACTTGCGCTCCATGTCACGAGCAGTCTCAGCATATTGACCTTCCTGATGCCCTTGTGCAATCTCGGAAGCGTTTCTTGTAGACCTCCGGGGTTAGTCTATATGATTGGAGCACCGCTTTCTTGATTGTGTCGTATATGGCACACTCCTCGATGTCCAACATGTTATAAGCCTCTCTGCCTCACCAGTCAATTTACTCTGCACTAACGCAGCCCAATCCTCTTCCGGCCATTCCTTCAATGTTGCAATCCTCTCAAAATGGTCGAAGAAAGCCTCGGCCTCCAGAGGATCAAAGGTGGGTAGATCGCGCTCCTGGGCCTTGAGGTCGTCCCAATGTGCAGGTATCGAGACTAACCCACGTTCAACACACTTCAACTTGACCTCCCTGTTCACCTCTGTCTCGGCTCGCCACATTTGTAGCGGGCTTCCCTGTATTCTCGTTTCAGCCACGCCTCTCTTTCTTCTCGTTTCAGCTGCACCTCCCTTTCTTCTCATTTCAGCTATGCCTCTCTTTCTCGCTCCTCACACCACGCTTCTCTTTCTTCTCGTCTCAGCTGCGCCTCTCTCTCACACTCTTCACGCCGCAGCTGCGCCTCTCTCTCCTCTTGTTGCAGCTAGGCTTCTCTCTCCTCTCAATGCAGTTGGGTCTCTAATTGCATTCTCATTATCTCTAGCTGCACACTCTTCCTGCTACTGATAGATCCCCCGCTGTTTCCACGTTCACTGCGAGTTCTGGCCACACTGGCAGGTGCTTGGGGTGGCTCTACTTGGGACGGCTCACCTTGAGACGGACCTTCTTTGAACGGCTCCTCTCCCGTCGTCTCCTCTCGAGCTGTGAGCTGTGCCATGATCTCTATCCTTCGCTCCGCTACCTTCGTCGTCCTCAACCTGATCCAAAAGTGGTTTGCCACTTGTTGGAGCTGAGCTTTGGTATACTCCTCCAAAATTTTCTCATCCCTTGTCTCAATAAATTTCTTTACTTTATCCTCCGCCATCTCTAGGTTATCGAGCATACACAACAGCACAGACAAGTTAGTAGGTGCTAATTTCACCATTTCAGTCCCTTAGCTGGTTGGATAACGCTATCACTGAATTCACTGGCAACACTGTATTAGTACCCTGGTAACACTGTACCTCGACGAAAATATCCTGGCAAGGTCGCCAGTTCTTGTCACAGGGGGGTGGACTGGAGCTCCACTAGCGAGGAGCTGCTATGGGCTCAGAAGGCAGAATACTCAGCCCTCCGATTCTCAGGACTCACCGGAGTCTCCTGGTCCCACAGGAGAGGACCAGTAATACCCACCACCGCAGGTCTTTTCCCCCACCACTGAGGGTGCCACCGATTCACCCTGGGAGCCTTCAGTCAACCACGGGAAACTGCTATTAGCAATCCGGCCTAGACCTGTGGAGAAGTGAAGGAAAACCCAGGCTTACCTTTTAACAATAACTTTCCCTGAGTCTTGCCTGCCAGACAAAAGTTGCAGGAATTCTTTCCCGCCTGCCTTCTCTATCTCCGTTTAACAAGGTCGCCAGCTGGGTTGAGATCTCTGCACCCCAGCAGTGCAGTTCAGTGGGTGTATTCTATATTGCTTGTTGCCTAAGTGTTGCTACTCCTACAGAGTTGACACTGGTCTGTCAGCCCAAGGTACACTTTCCATAAAAATCTGTGTAGCTTTACCTCTCTCCAGCCACTACATTGCTTGTTGCCAAAGTGTTGCCTCCATTCTGGCTCTGATACTGGTCGGATGACCTAAGGGTACACTTTTATGTAAGTCTGTGCTGCTCCACCACTCTCCAGCCAATAAGAACTTCTGTAGAAAAC
>WNGS01011196.1:0-11690 GCA_020271785.1 Procambarus virginalis
GTGATTCCGTCTGGGCGACCGACAGGCTCATTAGAGTTGTGGGACATTAGGTACCGGGGCTCTCTTCTCTCTGGACAGCCGGCTGTGGTAAGGCTTCTCTTAATAAGGTCATTGACTTATATATATATATATATATATATATATATATATATATATATATAATATATATATATATATATATATATATATATATATATATATTTTATTGTGACGGTGTTCCCCCCCTTCTAATTCTCCCACGCCTGCTGTAAGAGTCATGTCCACTATTCCCGAGCGTTCTCTACATTGCAGGCATCAATTGAACATATGTGGGAGAGAACAGTATTCTCGATGAGCCGAGAAATTTGCGAAAATATAGTATTTTGGCCTGTGGGATAGGCCCTTTAGGGAGCCAATATGGCGCTGGCGAGTCTGTTCTCCCGCCAAAACTGTGTGACGTCAGTGGCGCCAGATTGGTCACCGTCAGCGACGTGGCACTGGGAGCCAATGAAAACCGACTTTGGAAAAAGTGACGTCACATAGGCATGGGGGTCCAGCCGTGGTGGCGCCTTGGCGATATCAGTCTTTCACGACGCGTCCGAGAGGTAGGACGCGCGATCGGTCATCCTGTCAGAGTGACGGATTTACCGAACTCCGGTGGATGTAAGCGTCTCCAGTTGTTAGCGCGCACTCTGTGAGGTCTTCCTGCAACCCAGATGTGGCTCAGATAAGGAATTGACAGATTATTGAGCAACAAGTGCTCAGGGACAGGTGCGTTGCAAGAAGTGGGCCGGGCATCGACGTGTGACGTCCTTGGCAGTTCACCAGTATAAGAGACAGCTTAGTGGCCGGGCCAATCCACCGTGAGTGAACCGGGTTGACCGCCTTGTCAACCAGGTTGAACGTGTGATCGACGATCCTGTCAAGTTTGACAGTAACCCCACCTTCGTGGAACCCTACGAGTCAACAGTTGGATGCAAGCACGTCGAGAAGTCTTCCCAAATACCTAGCGATATATCTAGACGACGAGGGAATTGACAGTGAAGTGAGCTTCAAGTGCTCTGAAGTCGGGTGCTGTGCGTGTGGAGCTTAAGCAGTATCGTCTGGGACGGCTGATAACTTCACAGTGACTTCGTAGTGGTGAGAGGCAGTTCCTCTGGGAGTACAGTGACAAGGACTAATTGGGAAACGTGCGACGACCGCCGAGACGTAGGCTGGCTGCCGTAGTTGGGAGGAAAGTTGACGGCCAGGAGACCGACTTCAACCCTGCGACGTACTGTAGAGGAAGGAGCACGGACCTGCAGTGTACAGAAGCGGCGAGACGCGACATCCTAAGGCGTGGGCTTGTGTTTCTGGATGGTGAACGAGGCGAGAGCCTGGACCAGGAGCTACAACCCAACTGTCATCCTAGGATAGGTGAAGTAGGTGTTTACAGTTACCCTCCCATTTCCCCTTTAGTTAGCTATATATTTTCTTGTCAGGATATTTTATATGTCGTGAGCAAGTCTCACCTGAGTCTAAGTCACAGAGAGCACAGTGTGTGGTGAGGCTACCCAGAGCGCTCACAGTATCAGTTTACATATATATATATGTGTGGGTGTGTGCAAGCACCAGGATTCGTCAAAGAATTTACTGTGACTATTATTAATTTCCTGTGATTATTATTATATATATTGGTAGTAAACCAGATATTGGTGTTAGGCTATGAGCCTAGAATTATTGATATAAATGCCTGTGTATTGATCTCCAAGATTTATTGATATACATGCCTGTGTGTTGATCTCTATGATCTATTGATATAAATGCCTGTGTGTTGATCTCTATGATCTATTGATATAAATGCCTGTGTGTTGATCTCCATGATTTATTGATATAAATGCCTGTGTATTGATCTTCATGATTTATATATATATATGCCTGTAATTTGATTACTGATTTATATATGACATGCCTGTGTACTGAATAATATCATATACGTGAAGTGATTGCCAGTGATATCTCTTTGAGAGAAAGTATAGATATAAAGAAAAGTTCAGTGATCAAGCGAATGCATGCACAGTAAATATTATTAAGAATAGAGTAATCTTTTGGTACGGTGAAAAGTCACTGTGAGTGCATTGTGAATAAGATATTGATCGTGAGGCCAGTGAAATCATAAGTATGCCATGTGAATGTTGAATACAGTGTTTTGCGGAAAAGTTAAATAAACGGGGATCGTGATAGAATTAGAAAACAAGTACTAATCTTTTCTCACGGTCGCGAGGGTCCCGGTCAGCTGACATCTGACAGGTGACGCATGGCGCTGCCGGTGTTACCATATTGGTGCGCTCCAGATTATTCTGCTATGAATTGAGCAGTTGTCATATATTATTCCTGATACATTGATGCATATATATTTCTCGTTGTCTTTTAAGTAAAATACCAAAACTCTTTGGTGTTTGATATCATCCCCTCCATTTATCTTGTGACTGTGTAATGAAGTAAAGCAGAGTGACCTGCCTGATACCATATTACTGGAATTTGCTCTTACCACAATTACACCTCACTACTGCAGTGTTACTGGACACCTAAAAACACCAGTTGGCGACCTTAAAGGCTGTGTAAGAGTTCTGTGTCGGGGCGGGCCACAGATTGAGGGAACGATCTGTGCCCCCACTCATCTTGCAATTTAAGGCCGGTTGTGAGATCGACTGGGGTACTCTCCGGGGCGAGCAGTGGAGCCTAGAGGATCGAGGGAAGACCCGCAGAACGACGGTGAGTAAGGGTTATTGTCGGAGCAACCACCTGGAAAGGAGATCCAGTCTACCTTTGCTTTAACCCTTCACTAACGAGAACCGTGAAACCCCGACAATATATATATATATATATATATATATATATATATATATATATATATATATATATATATATATATATATATATATATAAAGTGAACCAGTTATTGGTGTTAGGCTGTGTGCCCAGTATTTATCATACTATTATTGATTTGATGAATTGATCCATATATATATGCTTGTGTGTTGAATAACTTTTGTGTGTACAGTGCTTCTATGTCACTGCCATTTAAGTGAACTACGGTGTTGAAGAATAGTGCAGTGTCTTATTACATTTATCATCATTAGCGTGATATTACGGTGTTTAATGCATTACTGTGAGCTACTGTGTTTATTGATATAGAAATATTTGTTTGAGCGCAAGAGCAATGCAGTGATTCAATTGCGTTCTATTGCCATTATAGCAGTAATTGTGTGTGTGCCAATATAGTGATTCTTGAGAATTTAAAGAAATGGGCGCCTCACGCCAGACAAACAAGCAAACGAACACTCGCTCAGTGAGAGAGTCGCACAGGTGATTTTGACGTTGACGCAAGGGGGGAGAGTATTGCCATAAAGGTGTGCCCAAATTATATGTGAAGAGAGAGCGACTCCTGCTTGTACTTGCTTGCCTGTTGATATATGAATATGATCTCTTGAGTTTTAAGTAAAATACAAAATTCCTTCTCGTTTGTATTACCTCATAATATTATGGGGTAATATTATGGGGTAATACATATTATGCATAATTCTTGCTGCTATTTATCCACTGAAAAGGTGAGAGTGATAGAGATACCACAATTCCACAATACCACTGACGTGTTACTGGACACGGAAACACCAGTTGGTGACCAAGCAGATAGTATTAGAGCCCTTGTCGGGGCGGGCACACAGTAGGGAGAGAGAAACGCTGTGCTCTCACTCATCTCTGATTAAAGAGGCTGGTTGGAGATCGACTGGGAAACTCTCCTGGTGTACAGTGGCGCCGCGAGAATTGAGTGAAGACCCGCAGGGCTACGGTGAGTAACGGTTATCGCTAATAGTGTGACCGTTGAGAGGATATCTTGTATACTGTTGCTCACCCTCTTGTTGTAAACCCCGACAGAGGTGTATGGTGAAGATGCTGCTGGGGGTTGTATGGTGAAGATGCCACTGGGGGATATGTGGTGAAGATGCTGCTGGAAGTTGTGTGTTGAAGATGCAGCTGGGGGTTGTATAGAGAAGATGCTGTGTGGGGTTGTGCTATGACCACGCATACACCAGTGTGATCATACTGAGATTGGTGTATGAGTGTGCTCAAACTATACAGTAATATCCTGGTTGATAGTCTCGTATCACGAATATTGTGTATATGATTTAGTCTCATGTTACCGTATATTATTCTTATTTTATATGTTGTCAATGTGTGACATACATTTCCAAGTCTATATTAATTCTGTATCAAAGATGTGTGACATGTTTTTTTGGATATATATATTAGATGTCTAGTTATAGCAGTAGCGTGGTGTCATAAATTTGAAAAAATCCTTGTATGTTTATTGTAAGTAATGGTACATCAATGCTATATAGGTAACATTTTGTGGACCATGTTAGAGAGTGTATACATTTAGTTTCCATATGTATTCATCACATGTATACTGAGAAGATTCCATTTTAGTGTTGTACCTAGCATTGTCCCATTGTCAGTACATTATATGAAATTATGGCACTGTGAAACGTTTTCCACTTAGACAATCTTATGATACACATGTTATATATATTTAATATATTTATTATCTTTGTATGCATATGTATAACCGTTGGCGAATGTCGTTAAATCCTCCCCCCCCCCCACCACCCACTCCCCCTGTGATGGACTGACTTGCCAGTGTTGCCATCTTTTATTCATGCGAATTCTTTGTGTACTTATTTTGTATTTCATGATAATTTCTTTAATGTATTGAATTATTATTACATATCATTATGTAAGGTTGTGCCTCATACTCTTTAAGTTGTTGTATAGTGAATTGGAAGTTCCTGAGTGAGTTTATATTGTAAATGAGTTAGCGAGATTTGAAATTAGAAGGTCAGTTGACTTATTGGAGTTGGTTACAGTGTCGCCTCTCGGCAAGCTTGCCTCAAGAAGTCACTGTTCTCTGATCTCCTCAGGCGAGCGGACCTGTTAGGTTTAGTCCGTGATTTGTGACCTTATTTGGGTAGTGTTGCCTGCTAGAGTTATACCCATGTAACTGTATGTATTTATATGGATTATTTTCTGCTGTTGTCCATTATGTATACCAGGTGGTAGGTGATTTTTATGTGTCTTAGTGAGGTGATATATTTTGAGGAACTTGTCAAATGCCAACGTGTTGTGGAGATGTTTTGAACTGTGGTGGAGATACTGCAGGAAGTTGTATGGTGAAGATGCTGCAGGAAGTTGTATGGTGAAGAAGCTGCAGGAAGTTTTATGGTGAAGATGCTGCCGAAGGATGTGTGGAGAAGTTTTTGTTTGGGGGTTGTTATGACCACACGTACTGAGGCTGGTGTATTGATGTACTCAAACTATTCAGTGATATCAGGCTATAGCTTGAAAAACCTCCATGTATGCTTATTGCATGTAATGCTACATAAATGCTGTATAGGAAACACTATGTTGACCATGATGGAGAATGTATACATTTAGGTCTCGGATGTATTACTCACATGCATACTGTGTAATTTCCAATTCATTGAGGATTTCCACTTCTTCAGCGCATCTGTGGCGTTACGGTCCAGAGTTTGTGACCTTTTTTGTGTTATTTGACTCCAAGGATTATTGTCATGTTGACATGATGTATACCATGGATCATTTCTACTGTTGTGCATCATTTATACCAGGTGGTAGGTGC
This sequence comes from Procambarus virginalis, assembly GCA_020271785.1. NCBI lineage: Eukaryota > Metazoa > Arthropoda > Malacostraca > Decapoda > Cambaridae > Procambarus > Procambarus virginalis. Next base: position 5,660 of record WNGS01011196.1, read on the forward strand.
TTTTATATGTCTTAGTGAGGTGGTATTCTGAGCAACTTAAGTAATGCCAAGGTGCTGTATATGATATTCTTTCCTCATACCTAATTTTTTACTGGTTGTGACACCACCACCCTGTATTGGTATTAGCATCATAATAGGCGCTAGTGTCCCACTGCACCAGGATACAGCCTGGTGTCAGCTAGTGCTGATTTTATGCATTTTCCAGATTTGTTTTGTTGATCATGCCCAGCTGTTGAGGAGCTGGATAAAAAATTGTGTGTGAGTTAGTAGATTGTTTTCTTTTTTTAATATTGTGTGGATTTATATTAATGCCCAGTAAAATGGAATATTTGTTTTACTAGCCTTTCACTCCCCTAGAACATTGATTGATATTTGGCCAGGGTATGTTTTCCAGTGACGCTGAAGGTTACTTCCTCATAACACTAAAGTGGGGGCACCTAACGTGAGCTGTCATAACATAAAGTTTACGTGGGGTCCTGTCATGTTCACAGAAAATGGTACCATCCGTTTTCTATGTGCGGCGGCTGGACGCCACTAGAGAAGGTAAACAGCATACAGGACGCTACCAGCTTGGGAGCTACTCTATCATGTAATTGTTTAAGTATTAAAGTCAGTAACCAGGAATGACTTTACATCAACCTTACTACCAAGACTATCTCAGCTATACACAGACACCACACTGGCGACGAGGATGAACTGGGAACGCAGGTATTTTGTTCAACAAAACACAAGGAAGGAGCATGCTGTCTCGCCCAGAGGAGGAAGGAGAAGCTGTCTGTGAGCACCATACCCGATGCTGTATGCAACCCCATGCTGTGTGCTGACTATTGCTGTGTGCTGATCGTTGCTGTGTGCTGGCCGTTGCTGTGTGCTGGCCAATGCTGTGTGCTACCCAAGCTGTGCTGATTGTTGCTGTGAGAGAGGAATCTGCCGACGCTGTGTACGAAACGACGCTTTGATGCAGTGTACAAAACCCGATGTTTTGGTTACGAAACGACGCTTCGTGCTACAAAATTCTTTACGCTGTGAACCAACTGCTGCCTACTGCTGCCAACTGCTGCCTACTGCTGTACTAACTGCTGACAACTGCTGCCTACTGCTGTACCAACTGCTGACAACTGCTGTACCAACTGCTAACAACTGCTGTGTTGCTGTGAGTAGGAACAACACATGTACACAAGGGCTAGGTAAGAAGTCAGTTGCTGCTGTGTTGTGCACTGTTGTGAACTTTTGCATTAAAATGCTTGTGTGCTTTGCAAAATTAAAGTAATTACAGTGAATTCTTAAATAACATATACAGTGCAGTAAGTGTTATATATTCTGAGGAACATTTTAAGTGATAAGTTTAAATTTATTCAGTAAAAAATGGCAAATATACCTCAGTTTCCTGCATTTGATCCTGACTGTGACCAGACAAACCTGTCACAGAGGTGGGTCAAATGGCTTAAAAGGTTTGAAAATTTGTTGATAGTTTCTGACATCAAAAGTGCTGAAAGAAAGCGTGCCTTTCTGCTTCATTATGCAGGTGATAGAGTTTGTGACATCTTTGATACACTGAAAGATACTGGTGGTGCTAAAGATTATGACACTGCCAAGGCCAAATTAACTGAGCATTTCAAACCAAGGCAAAATACTGCTATGGAAATTATGCATTTCAGGAGAGCAAAACAACTCTCTAATGAAACTGTTGATCAATACCATACACGTCTGCAGGGTTTAGCAACCCATTGTGAGTTTGCTGATGTTGACAAAGAAATCAAACAGCAAATAATTGAAACATGCACATCTACACGTCTTCGTCGAAGAGCTCTAGAACTTGTTGATGATGAAAGTTCTCTTAACAAGATACTGGATATGGCTCGTCGAATGGAAGATGCTGCACGTGATGCTCGTGCCATGGAGTGCAGTGCCAACAACGGTTCTGCCACTGTTACTAACAGTCATGAAGTATGTAAGGTTCAGGGAGTACACCATGATCATAGAAGATATCATGCCAAACCTAACATTAAATTGAGCCGAGAACCACATCACAACTGGAGTCATGGAACAAGACTCAAGCAGTCACAACGACTCACATCAGAGGTTGTCAATAATAAATGTTACAATTGTGGAGGAGACTACCCACACCAAGATAATGTTTGTCCTGCACAAGGTAAGAAGTGCTATGAGTGTAGAAAACTAAATCATTTTGGTGCTATGTGTCGTTCCGCACTAAAGAAACCACAATCAATAAATAAAAGCAATGTACGAGGATCAAGTCATAGGAGTCGAGGTGGCAAACACAATATTGCACCTCAAATCAAGAATGTTAATAATATACAAGACAACATTTCATTACAACCAGTCTCAGATGACAGTGAATGTGATTATATTTATGGAGTACAATCAATCACAAAATGGAATGATCTTCCAAACAACCCAGAGACTATAGTATACATTGCTGGCATTTGTCTCAAAATTCTCATTGACACTGGATCAAACATTGACACCATTGCTGAGTGCCACTATGAAAAATTTAAAAAACAGTTCCCAAAGCTTGAAAACTATAATGGCAAAGCCACTGCCTATGCTTCAAAGGTAGCCTTACCAGTGATTGGAACTTTCACTGCAGAGATTAAGTCAAAGAATGCAATGCTCATTACTACATTCCATGTTGTTAGGAATGCAAAGGAGTCTTTACTCAGTTACAAGACTTCAACCAAATTGGGGCTACTTCAGCTTTCTAATGCTGTAGCAGTGGAATCTGCAAACAATGTTGATGCTATTGTTGCTGAATTTTCTGATCGGTTTAAATCCATAGGTTGTTATACTGATAGCAAGGTACATCTGCATATCAACCCAGATGTAATTCCAGTTGCCCAACCACATCGCCGACAACCATTCCATACTCGCAAGAAAGTCGATGCCGAACTGGATAGGCTGATAGAACTAGATATCATTGAACCGGTAACAGGCCCAACACCATGGGTAAGCCCAATTGTCACTCCACCAAAGCCGAAGAATCCAGATGAGATACGCATTTGTGTAGACATGCGTGTTCCCAACAAGGCAATAATGCGTGAACGCCATCCTACACCCACTGTAGATGATATGATTTACCGCTTGAATGGTGCAACTGTATTCAGCAAGTTAGATTTAAACAAGGGCTATCATCAGCTTGAACTTGATGATGAGAGTCGATTCATCACAACGTTTACGACACATCGAGGTCTGTATAGGTACAAGCGCCTGAGTTTTGGTATTAACAGTGCTGCTGAAGTATTCCAGCACATCATCAGCCAGGTATTGCAAGATATACCTAATGCTGACAACATGTCTGATGACATCATTGTTTATGGCCGTACCCAAGCTGAACACGACAAAGCTCTTCGTGCAACATTGCAACGCTTACGAGAAAAGAATTTGACGCTAAGCCGAGCAAAGTGTGAGTTCAATAAACATAAAATTGAATTCTTTGGACATGTACTTAGTGACAAAGGTCTGTCTCCAGATCCTAAGAAAGTTGCAGATATCAAGAATGCTGCACCTCCTTCAACATCCACTGAAGTACATAGTTTTCTGGGAATGGCAAACTACTGTTCTCGCTTCATTCCAGATTTTGCTACCATTACGAAGCCTCTACGTGAGCTCCTGAAGAAAAATGCATCATGGTACTGGAGCGATGTCGAGCAAAATGCATTTGATGCTGTGAAAGATGCACTAGTAGAAAATGCGACTGCTGCATACTTTGATCCATCAATGGACACTGAGTTAACGGTGGATGCTAGTCCTGTTGGTTTAGGTGCTGTGTTAGCCCAACACAAACCTGGTCAACCAGATTCAAGAGTAGTAATTGCCTATGCCAGCCGTTCTCTCACAGATGTTGAGCAACGATACAGTCAGACAGAGAAGGAAGCTCTTGCTCTTGTATGGGGCTGTGAACACTTCAATGTGTATCTGCTTGGTGCACCCTTTACCACGATAGTCACTGACCACAAACCGTTGGAGACCATCTTCAATAATCCAAAGTCCAAACCACCAGCTCGCATTGAGAGATGGGCTCTTCGTCTGCAACCATACAACTTTACGGTGAAATACAAGCCAGGTGCAGGCAATCCCGCTGATTACATCAGTCGACATCCTGCCAACAGTTTCACCATCACCAAGCATCAGCAAGTTGCCGAGGAATATGTACACTCTGTAACCTGTGATGCAGTCCCTAAGGCTCTCACTCTTGATGAAATCCGTACTGCAACCCTAGAGGACCCAACTCTGCAAGCAACAGTGGATGCATTGACTAAGAAAAAGTTTCCACGCATCCCACCCTCAGGAGTTGACCAAGATGCATTCAAAGCACTTGAACGCATCCAGACAGAATTAAGTGTTACGCAACAACGCGACACCGTGCTGCGAGGTACTCGTATCGTCATTCCAGCTGTTCTCCAGCAACGTGCTCTGAAGCTTGCACATCAAGGACACCAAGGTCTTGTAAGGACCAAACAGCTGCTACGAGAAAAGGTGTGGTTTCCTGGCATTGATCGTCAAGCTAAGGACATGCATGATGCCTGTGTCCCTTGCCAAGCTGCAGTGGATACTTCAAGACCAACACCTCTACAACCTTCACCACTACCTGCTGCACCATGGATGGAAGTATCGATGGATTTCTGTGGACCGCTACCAACTGGAGAGTACTTGATGGTAGTCATTGATGATCACTCACGTTATCCAGAAGTAGAAATCATCACTTCCACATCTGCAAAGGCTGTCATCCCGAAACTCGACAAGATCTTTTCAAACTTTGGCATTCCTGAAGTTGTCAAGACGGACAATGGACCGCCATTTAATGGACAAGACTTTGTCAACTTTGCTGAGCATATTGGATTCAAACACCGCCGTGTGATGCCACTACATCCTCAAGCAAATGGAGAAGTCGAGAGATTCATGCAACCTCTCATGAAAGCTGTACGCTGTGCTCATGCCGAAGGACGATCCTGGAAACAAGCTATGTATGCTTTTCTCAGGAACTACCGTGCAACACCGCATGGAACACTGGGCAAGTCGCCTGGCGAACTTTTATTTGGACGTCCTATGAGAATCGCACTACCTGTCATGCCAGCCAAGGTAACGGATAAACGTCTCGCTCAGAAGGATGCACTAGCCAAGGGCAAAATGAAAATTGCTCATGATCAACGTGCAAAGGAACAATTCATAAAGGTTGGAGATACTGTTCTCGTTAAAAAGAAAAAAGAGGGAAAGCTAGATATGCCGTATGATACAAAACCATATAAAGTGATTAGTGTAAAAGGAACTATGGTAACAGCGAGTAATAGAGATCATAGTATAACACGTAATATGGCTTATTTCAAAGTGATTCCAAATAGTGTAGAAAATGATGAAGTGCAAAGTCGTGCAAAAGAAAAAGAAAAATGAGTTATAACTCGATAAACAATTCATCGAGGGATGTTTTTGTATTTAAGGACTCTCGTCCAAAACGTCATGTTAAACGCCCTACACGATATGATGATTAATTGTGTTCCTATGTAATGCAAAGTATTTACTTGTTATGCTGAACTAAATTTAATATTGTTTGAATAATGCAGATCTCTCATTCAATATTTTGTAACTTTGTATTACAGTTTCTTTCATGTTTGTTTAACATTGCATATGTATTTTTAACATTGAAATCCTTTGTGGTAAAGATTGTTTAAATTCTTTGTGTGTTTAATTAATGTTAAATGTATGCAATATCTCTTGATATGTTAATAACTTACTTTGTGTCAATAACTTTGCTTTGTGCTACAAGCATGGTAGACATCCTGTATTCATTCTTTTTAAAGAAAAGGAGGGATGTCATGTTCACAGAAAATGGTACCATCCGTTTTCTATGTGCGGCGGCTGGACGCCACTAGAGAAGGTAAACAGCGCACAGGACGCCTGCCAAGCTTGGGAGCTACTCTATCATGTAATCGTTTAAGTATTAAAGTCAGTAACCAGGAATGACTTTACATCAACCTTACTACCAAGACTATCTCAGCTATACACAGACACCACA
>WNGS01011199.1:0-7500 GCA_020271785.1 Procambarus virginalis
AATTAGATTACGACTACGTTTAAGGCCACTATGTACTTTTGTTAATATATTGTATAAAACAAGTATTATTTCTTTTCACCCTCATTTATTTTGAGTATATATCCTATATAGCTCCCAGTCATATATGCATATAGTCCTGAAGGATCATTCAGTCTTGTTTGATTATATTTCCTTTAATTAGCACTAAATAATGACAAGGTGTTTAAGGAGATACCCAGAGTAAGTGAAATATGGTGCGAGCTCACCGTAGACTAAATTTTAGGTGTGACTGTCTGGCACACCGCCTCTGATTCTTTGTATGATAAGTGGGCCTATCTGGCTCCCCGCCTCCGAGTCCATTGTTTGATAAGTACCTCCCATTGTTTGTTAAGTGGGTCTATCTGGCTCTAAATATACTACTGAAGGCCTGGAAACACGATATGCTTTTTCACCCACAGGATTATACACCCATGGAACTGCCTACCCGCCGAAGCTGTAAATGTCAAAACTCAGTAAATTTAAAAATCCATCTGGAAAAGATAATCAAGGCTGGGGGAACTTTCGACAAGCCGCTAGCATCTTGTCCTCGTCGAGGTAACTAGTGTTAGTAGCTCTCAGGTAAATGTTTCGGCTATGAGTCCCTTTTCAACCTCTCTTGTGTGGTTGAAATAGGGAGGAGAGGGAGACATAACCTGTGTCTTGAAATAACAACTTTAGCTTTTTCTATTAGATCTCTCTTAACTTTTTCCTTGGTGGGATTTTATGATCAAATTCTTTGATCTTTCCAATCGATCCCATTTGTGTAGTGATACCTGATCAACCAGCTGTGACTCGTACGTCAGGCTGCGAGCAGCCGCGTCCAACAGCCTGGTTGATCAGTCCAGCAACCAGGAGGCCTGGTCGATGACCGGGCCGCGGGGACGCTAAGCCCCGGAAGCACCTGAAGGTATACTCAAGGTAAGGTATCCTGATATCTGTCATGTTTTGTGTTATTACCTCGTCTTTTGAAACATTGATTTATATAAATTATAACCTTCTCTTGCTCTGTCAGCTTCCTCAGCTTTGTCTGAAATCTAATGCTGAAGTTATCATCTCTTCAGATGGAGACAACTGTGTTGGTTCTCTTTACCATTTTTGTATAGTCTTCATAGGACTCTCAAACATGGTATTTTACAATATAACATTTCTTCCAAGCCTCAGTCCCTTGTCCTTCCTTCATGGCGTCCTCAAACTCACTACCATACCGCTTGTTCACAATAACCCTTAAACGATGGCCGACTCAATTGGACAAACAGCGATCATCAGAATTATTGCAGTTACATGATGTGAGAATTGTCACCCTGAAATTTCAGTAATTTTATTCTGCATTAAAATAAGAATTATCATGATTTACCATTTATAGGCCATTTCCACAAAATATTGTGATAAACTTTGTTATAACATGTCATAATTAGAAGAATTTTGGAACATGTTGAAAGACTACAGACACACATTTATGAAGTGTAATTAAATTCGAGATCATTAATGATGTATTTTTATATTGTACCATAAATTATTTTTTATTTTCCTTCATTCCTACCACAAAATTAAATGTATTTGACAAACATCTACCCAGGTTTTAGGGGCTTTATGAATCAAAATCAGTTGCATCAAATCCTAAAACGAAATTATATTTGTCCATAAAAATATATGGTATTTATTTTAAATGTATTTTTCAATATATTATGGTGGCTAACATCAAGTATCTGGAATTCTGCAATTAAACTATTATTTATGCATAGAAAGTTTACTTCTTTTTTACATATAATTGCACGTTGTAGTGGATAGGCCGAGAGAAACCCCTGTTGAAGGTTTTCTAAGTATATAAATCCGTCAAATGTTTCATGTCCCTATGAGCTCCCCCTCCTTCCCTTATTCTCTCAAATTATTGTAAGGAAAATTTGGAATCTGTTCATTTTCTCACTGTTGGAGTAAATCTCTCACACATTTTTCCTTCCTTTTTCTTTTGACTGCCTTTATTCCCGTCCACATTATTCAAGTCTGGCTTCACCTCACCTCGTGTGTTCTACCTCTACCACTTGCTCTGAGGCAGTGATTTACTAGACAAAGATAGCTCTTGGTATGTGAGAGTCTTCAAAAGGTCTGCAGATACCAGTCATGACGTGCCAAGTCATCTCATAGATATTCTTCACTTGATGCAATGTCTCGATTACAGTACTGGCTCACAGCAGGTAATCAGTTTTAGAAAAAGTATCGTTTAAGATTGCAAGAAAAATTATGGATCTATTGTATGTGAAAGAATAGTCAGGAGAAGCAATTTGTTTGTAAGAGTCATATTTATGTGTAGAGGTCATGGCAATGATCAAATTGGTATAGAGTTTTGCCTTATATTGAATAATTCAGTCAGGTTATGCGGGGATGCTGCTCATATTCAGACATACTGGACAGTATAGATGCTGCTCACATTCAGTCCCACATGGGACTGTGTGGATGCTGCTCATATTCACTCCCACGTGGGAATGTGAATATGGAATTGGAAGGAATCGTCGTGAGACAATACAGAGGCGCTGCTTTGAAGGCCTCTCGAGCCACACGACGTGCTCGATTACGGGCGCTCTCGCCTAATGCTATGTATGTCTAGCAGAATGCAAGTTCGCCTCGCGCACCGGACCCGAGATGCCGCAGCGTGTGCAGTGACGGTGTGCAGTGGCTCGAGAGGCTTTCAAAGCAGCGCCTCTGTATTGTGTCACGACGATTCCTTCCGATCTCCGTGCTATCACTGCTGACATTCACTGAGGATACTGCTGACATTCACTGCCACGTGGGAATGTGAGGATGCTGCTGATATTCGCTGCCACAAGGATCTGAGGATATTGCTCATATATACTCATATATGGGACAGAGGCCTTAAATTGCAGCTTTTAACCATATTTTATTAAAGTCATCATGCCATCATGTGTTTTAATTTGCACTATTTAAGATTAAACTTGCTCTTGTTCCCAGCTGCACAGTTCGGGTTAATAATATGACTTGCAAGAAAATTTAAGTTAGAATAACTTTGTATATAAGATGCTAAATTAAATAGTTGGCTGCAGACTTGCCAGCTTAAAAAACATTTTGTGGAATATTGAATAAAATTATGCTGATATATTAATCGGATTACACGGTCGTCACAGAGATTTGTTACTGGTTAATTTTCTACATAGACCGTTTGGTTATAGTGATTAGTGAATATGTTCAAACCATTTCTGTCCCTCTCTAGGATGGGACAGAGCAGCAAATATCGACGAGTTCACCAACGGGAGGATAGCGTCAGTGGACCTCACAAGTCCTGTGAACCTCGGAGGTCCCTTCGACTGGGTGATGAGCCTGGAAGTGGGCGAACATATCCCAGAGTCTGGCGAGAAGAACTTTTTAGATAACATAGTCAAGCACGCCTGCGTGGGTGAGTCGCCCATCCATTCTGTACCTCTCAGATGCTGCTAGGTCTTCTTCATACATTATGTTCTTTCATCACAATATATGTTGCTTTTGTCTGACATGAGCTCTGCTGTATCTCTGGTGATAAACCTTCCCCGTGACCTACCACGACTTGTTTCAGGTGTGGTATTATCGTGGGCAGTGCCGGGGCAAACAGGACACTCACACGTCAACTGCCGCACCAACGACTATGTCAGGAGGGAGATGGCTGCCCAGGGACTAGAATGGGACAAGGATGCAGAGACGAAACTGCGAGAAAATGTCGACCAACTCATCTACTTCAAGAACACCCTCATGGTCTTCAGATACTCCAAGAGGAGGTGCTGAGGCTCGTTCCGTCTCGCCTACCTCTTCCTTCGAATCAAATTTATTCATATGACATTTTAAAAGATTCCAAACACTTGACTTATCAACTGTACTGACTTTCTTGGCGTGGAAAGCCTCAGTAACATTTCGTCTTGCCTTTTAAAGGGTGATAATACTCCAATAACCTTCTGCACTACATTTTGAAAGGATTAGACTGCCCAACTAAGACTCCATATTGACATTGCAAATGTAAATATGCTTCACAAAGGCTCCACAATTGGTTTTTCAAGTAGCTCAGGTCTGAAAAAAACACCATTTTAAAAACTCAAATTTGTATATAAATTAGATTTACTGTCCTAACAATTAGTGATTGAAATTACCTAAAAAAGATATCAGCATAATAGACACTTTATAGCAAATACATAAACTTAGTTTACATTAGACTATGAAGGAAAAATTAAATCTTCCCATTTACCGAATTTGCATCAATATATAATCAGACTCTACAATTTTAAATGTCTTCGGAATTTCTGGTCTTTCCCTGGAATTTGATTGGGGAATCTAAGAGTTTTTTTAAGAATTTTGAATGTAAAACTTGGCATCTAAATTCTGGCTGTGCCAATAAATAATTTTTCTCATATTGTACTTTTATCATATGTACCTCCATTCCTACATTGACTTGCGGCCTCTGGCCTCGTGAAAATCGCGGTCACTGAAATTAAATGTTCCAGTAGTGACAGACAACTTTGCATAAGCGAGGGTGATCCAGTGTGGTTTAGTAATGTTATGCATGACCTGATTCAGGAATAGTGGTCAATCAATTCACTTGAAAATTACCTTCCTGCAATGGGCAAAGGCTGGTGAAATTAAAAAGTTTCCTTCGCACTGACTGTCTCCATAACAGCAAGGCAGCATTTAATGGTTAAATCAACTGTGAATTGTAACGTCTTGTGATCCCATATGACTACATGATTTGGGCTTTGCCCCAACTCGAGTGTTATGTTGGGACAGAACCACCATTTTGACTTCGTTAGAACAAGCGTCGTCGCTCTAGTAATTTTACGATTCGTGCATGGCAGCTGTGGGAGTTCGAGTCCATTTAAGGACCAGTTGGTTTATTTTAAGGACTACAGTTGACCAGAAAAAAAAAGTCGGTAAAGAGGAAGTTTAACTGATTACAAGAACGATTAATCCACAGTTGATCCACAGGAATCGTCCCGATCCCAAGCGCGGTCGCGGCGGTTGTGGTGTGAGTACTCCTGGGTATTGTGAACTTGTGTTCAACTGCTACAGTGATACAGTGCCTTTGCGTGTCGAGGAAATTGGCAGAGGACATCTGTCTAAGTGAAAGACGATATTGTCCTAGTCTTACAGAATATGAGAGTGAGGATGACCGACAAGATGGTTCCAAACCATTTCAGGTAGCAACGACCAGAAAGAAACGTCGAAATATTCACAGATGGCTAAGTGACAGTGAGAGTGAAATCAACAAGCTACCGAATAGTGTAGTGATCGACGACAGGAGAATCCTGGGATGCAAACCCGTAGACATTCTCAACAGGAAACTCTCACTACCAGGACATAAGAGACGCAGATTAATAGTAGGAAGCGGTTGTTATTTCCTACAATGTGTCAACTAAACTTTCATCAAAAGCTCGAGTGGACAGTTTATTTGGCTAAGATGTTTGGCGAATACGAAATATTATTTAAGGAGGGTGTTCACCAGCCCTACATAACAGTTGGGACGGAAGTGAACCATTGTTCACCTAACAATGGTTGGATTTATGAATATTATGATAGTTACTCCTGAAGTAGGTATGATTTACACCGAGGTAATAGTTTTTCAGCATCCAACTTATTTGGATCTTGATTTTCTTCATCTCAACAATGATGTATTGTGTGGGCATAGAGGAATATTGTACGCGATGAAAAACAAAGTCAGATTGTTACCTTGTTAAAGGGTAAGGCTCCAGAAAAACTTTCTGTGCAAGGGCATTTGTGTTCTCGTTGGAAAAATATGACTTGGAAATGCCAGTTTGACCCCAGATGTCGGTACTGTGGTACGAAGCATGACTCATGAGAGTGTAGAGTCAAGATTTAAAAAGGTAAAAAAGTCTTGCCATCTTGTTGCGACTGTCGAGGCGTCCACAAAGCTGGTTACTCTCTATGTCCCATGAAGCCTCATCCAAGTGACTCCAGGCCGCCTCCTACAAACAGGATTGATGAATCTCTGAAGGAAGGCAAGATCTATAGCAGGATCATGGAGGAAACAGCGGAAAGAAGACGATAGCTCCTGTGACCAATGTTTGGGAGAATGGATTGGCGACAATTAAGACGAGCCTAGTGGCAGTAGGCAATGAAGCTGAAAAAATGAACCCTTGTGGAGATAAAGTTCAGGACAATGTAAACACAGGTTGATACCCAAAAGTTGAAATACTTCAAAAAGCTACAAAACAGGATTTAAGCATTAGAAAATTTAGCTATGTTGGGTATATGGGTTGAAGATTGAGGTGAAAAGAGGCGTGAAATAGGGAGTGAAACGGGTTTTGAAGAATATAAGGAACAGATGATAGAAGCTAGCTAGGAAAAAGAACTTTCTAGTAGTGTTGGCATTGTTCAACCTTGTATAGTCAAAAATGTTGAAACAAAAGTTAAAGTAAAACGGCATACATAAATATGAAAATAGATATGAATAATATCACCTTTAATGTAAGTATTAAAAGTAAGTTTAATGTAAGAACCCTAGCCAGCACAGAAGCCTCACAGCAACTGGCATAACAGGTACGCCTTTAACCCACTGCACCAAAATCAGATCCTTAAAGAGATCGTAATTTTGGGGTATATAAGCCCCCCAAAGATCACCACCTCCTAAGGGCAACTAGAGCTTTTGAGGAGTTACTCACATTTTTTCATCATGTCCCTGTTAATATGGGAGAACACTGTGTCTATGCTTAATGGCCAACTTGCAAAACATGCAAGTGAAGTTTGACAACATTAGAACACTTTCCCACCAGAAGACATGTGCCCTAGACAGCACAGAAACTGGCATAACAGGTACACCTTTAACCCACTGCACCAAACTCAGACCCTTAAAGAGATGGTAATTTCGGGGTATTTAAACCCCACAAAGATCACCACCTCCCAAGGGCAACTAGAGCTAGTGAGGAGTTACTCACATTCTTTCATCAAGTCCCAGGTAATATGGGAGAACAATGTGTCTATGCTTAATGCACAACTTGCCTAAACACGCAAGTAATGTTCTACAACTTTAGAACACTTTCCCTCCAGGAGACTCGAACCCTCACAGCAACTGGCATAACAGGTATACCTTTAACCAACTGTACCAAACTCAGACCTTTACAGAGATGGTAATTTTGAGGTATTTAAACCCCCAAAGATCAACACCTCGTATGGGCAATTGGAGCTAGTGAGGGGTTACTCACATTCTTTCATAAAGTCCCTGTTAATATGGGAGAACACTGTGTCAATGCTTAATGCACAACTTGCCTAAACACGCAAGTAAAGTTTTACAACTTTAGAACACTTTCCCTCCAGGAGACTCGAACCCTTGCCAGCACAGAAGCCTCACAGCAACTGGCGTAACAGGTACGCTTTTAACCTACTGCACCAAACTCAGACCCTTAAAGAGATGGTAATTTCGGAGTATTCAAACCCCCCAAAGATCACCACCTCCCAAGGGCAACTAGAGCTCAACCCGTCCTCGCAAATTTAATA
>WNGS01011199.1:10000-13006 GCA_020271785.1 Procambarus virginalis
CTGGAATAGGAAAACTGGCTGCTCGTGGATCTCTAGTTTCCCAATGAGTTCCTCACCACCTCCTTTAAAACTTGAGTGCACATTTACCCCAGCGCCCAGAGTCTCTGAGCCTATCGGCCACGAACCTGTAACAACGTTCTATTCTCTGTACTTGTGGATTTTCTGGGTCTCCCTGAAGGTGGCCTGCCCCACCTCCCTCCGCTGAGCTGTAACGTAAATAGGTATCAGCCATGTAGATGCACAGGTGTAATCCCATACGACCTGTTACCTTCCCTCCATGGCTGCGGGTGACTCCATCTGGGCGTTTTTGGCTGTTGCAGGTCTGCACAGCTGGGGTTCCCTTTGTGCTGGACACCCAGCTGTAGCCAACTTCTCTTGATGATGTCATTACTGCCTCGTGTCTGGCAATCTTCCCTGTGTCTTACGACAGATGAGACCATGCTGCCGTATTGTTCTGCCCGTGCTGGCCGCAAATACACCGGTGCTCGGTGGAGATAGGGGCGGCAAGGCGCAGAGCAACACCATACTATGGGCCCGATGATCCCGGCGGGTGCCCAAGGCGGAAATTAGACTGCCAACATGAAGTTCCCCAGCATGGGGGCTTGCACAGCTAGGAGACGCGCTCTGGTCCTTCTGAGAAGCTACGTCCAGCAATGCTTTGGCGATGTTCTCCACTATGGGGCTATCCCATTTGGCCTTTTTACTGTATTCTTCAGAGGTTGCATTTGGCGTTTCACTTTCCTTCTTATGATGTATCGCTCCCCTTCAATGAACTACCATTGGAGATAGCCAACCTGGTCTTCACCGCCAGTTCCTGTACGTTCGCCACGTACAGTACATGCGAAAACGATCTCAACAACGGCTTACTGACTATCCTTATGTCCCGTGCAAACTTCAGCCTGAAACTCCCCGCGAAGGGAATTGGTGACTGTCCCTCTTTACTGCGGGGAACAGGGGCTACCGGGATAAGAGCATCGTTGGAAGTAGAATCCTGTTCCCCAACGTACCTAGCTGTGGATGAAACAATCTGGGGGATGATCGATGGGACCGAGTGTATCGAGACCCGTCATGTACTCCCCTTGAAGCATGCCGGAAAATATCCTGAGGGAACTACTACAAGCTTGTAGTCATAGTAGGGCGGCACCCTTCTTGAGCCGGATGGGCCCATGTATAAGCAAGCTAGATGGGGTCGCTATGGGCTGGTTCTCCCCTCAGAGCGTTCCTGCCCTTTGCAAATCTTTCTACATGAGGTATTCTATTGAGGAAACAGTCTAGTAACCGACTATGGACCTTGAAAACCGGCACCATATACCCTGCAGGTATGTTGACGACATTCTTTCGCAGGTACCTGATGCTCCAGACATCTGCAGGAGGTGAAAGAGGCGTTTGGGCAGAAGTCTGTGTTACGTTTCACTTACAGAGATGGAGGAAGGGATGGAAGCTGCCATGTATCTAGATGGAACAGTCATGGAAAGGAGCGCAAGTTTCCACACTGCAGTCTAAAACTAAGGAAACAAACATTAGGGAATGGTGCTCTAAATTGCCTAACATGTGACTGCCCAGTACTAGGTACAAGATGGAGTGTTGTTATTAACGCTTTACTGTCGGACCGTGCTCTCAGCCGACAAGGCTCAGGAAATGGAAGCAAGGTCGACGAAGAACTCTCCTTAGAGTAATGGCAGAGGTCCTATCAACAACGAGGCTTTCTCCAATGGTTTCATTGAAGACAATCATAAGAAGGAAATTGAAACGCCATGAAACCTCTGGAAGTAGCATACAACTAACATAACACCTATAACCCCTATAGACTATTTTACAGGGAACTTCTTTTCCACACGCTCATAAAACGGAGGAAAGGGTCCTGCAAAGTACTTGTTAATAGAAACGTTATCCCCTACAGACTAAAAATCAGAGGAGACAATTGACGATTTACTGTAAATCCAAGAAAACTGCCAACCCACTCATGGAATACTCTCCAGACACAAAGCAGTATATCCCGCGTTTTTGCATAAAGACGGCACAAATGTCGTTCTGTATAACCTTCAAATGCCCCACCACTTTGGGGACTGTAAGTACCCCAAAGATCTTAGTATGTAGGCAAGACAACAGTGTCTCTTTCCAGGTGATTAATACTGCATAAGCAACAGGGCTCTATCAAGGAACATATATCTCTTATTCCCCACAACCAACCATCACACGAGGTAAATTCTTAACAACACAACACAGAAATCATTGAGTTAGATCAACAGGCGACAACAGGCGGCTTGAACTCTCGCCGAGGCACTACACAATCAAGAATAGTCAACACCAGCAATACAACAGCCAATTATACGCACTACTATATTCTAACCCACTTCAAGACTCCGGCTCCAATATAGAATATCACTCAAGCAAATACGGGCCAATAGGGCCTTCTGCAGTTACAGCTCTATTCTTCTTCCCTTATACCCATTGTTTCGTGACCTGTCTTTTGTTGAAAGTTTGTTCTCACCTCACCCCAAACCATTGTAACATGGTCACCTCACCCAAATGCAAGGTAGGTCTTAAACTCTTGTTCAGGTTATGTTGTTCGTGTTTGTTTGTTTAACTAAAGTCTTTGAAAACTGTAATAATAGATTAATACGAAACGGCGCTACAAGTTGTCGCGTCAGGACTAAGAACATATCGACTAGGCACATGAATTTGGAGAATTGATTTTCGCACATTTTAACCCGTCATCAGTACCAAAACAAACACTTGAAGTAATAATTGAGAAAATTCTCTGTTAGAAAATCGTGTTAGAATTATATCTTACTTTTCGGTCATATTTATACTATTCCTACAGGAAGACTTTCTTACCAATATATATACTATATATCAATATACTATATATATCATACGTGATATATATATGATATAGATAATATAGATGTTTGGAAAGGAGCTGGTCACCCTGGGTGGGACCACTCGCCCACAATTTCAACACGACCCATGAACCCCAACTTGTTCCAAACCGACGGCTTAAAC
>WNGS01011203.1:0-11811 GCA_020271785.1 Procambarus virginalis
CTATTGTAACCTGCTATGTTATATGGGATTCTTGTAATGTAATTTGTGTATTGTACTCTCACTGAATTTGTTGCGCCCCTTGAGGACTTGCAGTAGAGGGTGGTAGAAATAGCCTAAGCTACTCTATCCCTTTGAGATGTATTTCTTTATTGTCTCATAAACATACTTGAACTTGAAGTGGACTTTAATGTTTTTTCGGCAGCTTTATTTCCTTAGTTTCCGAGGTGTTTTCTTTACCGTGTATGTTGTAATAAACTATTCCTATATTTACAGTTGTTTTCTCCTGTGAACATTATTAACACTGGTGATTATAAGGGCGGGAAGTTCAGCCTAGCCAGGGCCGCCAGCAGCCCTTGGGCCCGCCCCGGCAAGCTCCCAGTCTTTAATTTGGCACCTTTGTGGCACCTTTGTGGGACCTTGGTATAAGCCTAACATGTATATATCACTGGCTGCCTGTCCCCCTACACAATGATTATTATTACCTATTATTTTATCATTTAATTTAAATATTAATAAAATATTTATTTATTATTATATTAAGTGCTTAATAATTTATAATAAGTAGTAAGTACATAAAAATTATTAAAAAGTACAGTTCAGTCATAGGAGATTCCTAGATTGGAATTCACCACCAAATTTCGATATATCCAAGATTTTTAGTGTGAAATGCTGTTATTATATGCATAAATTGTTTTAATAATGTTACGCTTAACCACTTGGGCTGGACGGTTAGAGCGACGGTCTCCTTTCGTACAGGTCCGTGTTCAATCCCCACCGCTCAAGAGATTGAGCACCATTCCTTTCCCCCGTTCCATCCAAATCCGATCCTGATCCCTTCCGAGTGCTATATAGTCGTAATGGCTTAGCGCTTTCACTTGATAGTTCCCCCACCCCCTGAATAATATACGAGAGCAGTATTTACGGGCTATTCATGCCCGTGCCACCTCTTGGGTGGCTTAATCTTCATCAATCGAGAGCAGTACGTCCTAATCAGACATTATATGACGATATCCTGAACAGTTGATAAATAAAAGTAATTGCGGAACTCCAGTTATCTAAATACTTATCATAAATGGTATAAAACCTTACCATAAGCCAAGGGATTTGTAGATCAGTGTTTAAAGGGAATTCGGAAGTAATAATAACACAGCTAATGCCATCTGTCGGCAGAAGAGACACTATCAACTGGCTGGTCAACAGTGGCCATAAGATACAGCTTACGCCATCTGTTGACATCAAATTACACTTATAACAAATTACCCTGCAAAATACAACTAACGCCATCTCGTTTTTTTTCCAACGCACTATAAATAGCCAAACAGCAACCCATAAGGTGGGTTGTTGTGCTCGGGTAGGAGGTTCCTAGCTCCGCCCACAGATGGTATGGGTGGCATAATAAATGGCATATCATTGGTAGATATTCTTTGTTGACATTCACACAACAGCCAATCATAGAAAGGGATCAGCTAAAGGCTCCATCCACTTAATAAATCATCTTTATTCAGCACACCATCCTTGCTTATGACATTCTGCTTCAACTTTAATCTACCTAAAAAGTGAAATGTTAAGTATTTAAAAGTATTAATATAGTGATAATTAAATACTGCAGGACGTAACGAGTGTTACAGAAACATGGGCTGGCTACCTAACTTGTGACGTCATCAGTGGGGTGTTGCCTCACACAAATAATGATACGCTGCTCTGCCCTCTTATTCGAGTAAATTATTCAGTTAGATGGAGATTTCTGTCAGGTGCAAAACAGAAATTGTTGTTCTTTTTCACAACAACCTTGTTGTTGTGCACAAGGACCTATTTCTTAATTTAAATTTTATTCATAAAGAGTGTTGGTATTCCCCGCAACAGGCAATCTCAGGAAGGGATCAGCTAAGGCTCCATCCACTTAATAAATCATCTTTATTCAGCACACCATCCTTGCTAATGACATTCTGCTTCAACTTTAATCTACCTAAAAAGTGAAATGTTAAGTATTTAAAAGTATTAATATAGTGATAATTAAATACTGCAGGACGTAACGGGTGTTACAGAAACATGGACTGCCTACCTAACGTGTGACGTCATCAGTGGGTGTTGCCTCACACAAATAATATCGGCGATACAATACGCCTCCGCCCTCTTATTGGTCTACATTATTCAGTTAGATGGAAATTTCTGTCTTGTATAAAGCAGAAATTGTTGTTCTTTTGTACAACAACACCAAGGCTATTGAGCAAAAGGACGTATTTCTTATTTTATTCATATAAGCGTTGGCATTCTCCGCAACAGCCAAAATAGGAAGGTATTTGTTGGAAACTCAACAGAGTTGATTCCTAATGAACTCGAACAATAAATTCGTTCAATAAACGAGTATTTAGGGTCAAACTACAGATGAACATTATAAGATAACGGTGTTTTAGCTTGCAGCTTCGTTAGACAGAATCCCTGGTCTTGATTTTAAAAATAAAGAACTAGAAAGCGTATTTTATTGCTAACTCTTCGAGAAATAAATCCCAGTCTCATATTTGCGAACATTTATGCATTGATTTTTTGGCTTAAGTTCTTAGCATAATCTCTTTTGCAATCTCAACACCATCTGGCTCGCATCTTGTAACTATCTTCGTTACTTAGCCTCAAAACCTTACATTTATCTACCTCAACAGTAGATAAAATAAAGTAATTGCAGAATTCTAGTTACCTAATACCAGCATGGTATAAAACCTTATTATAAGCTACCAGACGTATAGGTCAGTGTTTAAAGTAATAACAGTACATTATTATTAATGTAATAATATTATTAAAATAATAATAATACAGCTGATGCCATCTGTCGGCAGAAGAGAACACTATCAACTGGCTGGTCAACATTGGCCATAAGATACAGCTTACGCCATCTGTTGACATCAAATTACACTTATAACAAATTACCCTGCAAAATACAACTAACGCCATCTCGTTTTTTTCCAACGCACTATAAATAGCCAAACAGCAACCCATAAGGTGGGTTGTTGTGCTCGGGTAGGAGGTTCCTAGCTCCGCCCACAGATGGTATGGGGTGCATAATAAATGGCATATCATTGGTAGATATTCTTTGTTGACATTCACACAACAGCCAATCACAGGAAGGGATCAGCTAAAGGCTCCATCCACTTAATAAATCATCTTTATTCAGCACACCATCCTTGCTTATGACATTCTGCTTCAACTTTAATCTACCTAAAAAGTGAAATGTTAAGTATTTAAAAGTATTAATATAGTGATAATTAAATACTGCAGGACGTAACGAGTGTTACAGAAACATGGGCTGGCTACCTAACTTGTGACGTCATCAGTGGGGTGTTGCCTCACACAAATAATGATACGCTGCTCTGCCCTCTTATTCGAGTAAATTATTCAGTTAGATGGAGATTTCTGTCAGGTGCAAAACAGAAATTGTTGTTCTTTTTCACAACAACCTTGTTGTTGTGCACAAGGACCTATTTCTTAATTTAAATTTTATTCATAAAAGAGTGTTGGTATGCCCCCGCAACAGGCAATCACAGGAAGGGATCAGCTAAAGGCTCCATCCACTTAATAAATCATCTTTATTCAGCACACCATCCTTGCTAATGACATTCTGCTTCAACTTTAATCTACCTAAAAAGTGAAATGTTAAGTATTTAAAAGTATTAATATAGTGATAATTAAATACTGCAGGACGTAACGGGTGTTACAGAAACATGGACTGGCTACCTAACGTGTGACGTCATCAGTGGGGTGTTGCCTCACACAAATAATATCGGCGATACAATACGCCTCCGCCCTCTTATTGGTCTACATTATTCAGTTAGATGGAAATTTCTGTCTTGTATAAAGCAGAAATTGTTGTTCTTTTGTACAACAACACCAAGGCTATTGAGCAAAAGGACGTATTTCTTATTTTATTCATATAAGCGTTGGCATTCTCCGCAACAGCCAAAATAGGAAGGTATTTGTTGGAAACTCAACAGAGTTGATTCCTAATGAACTCGAACAATAAATTCGTTCAATAAACGAGTATTTAGGGTCAAACTACAGATGAGCATTATAAGATAACGGTGTTTTAGCTTGCAGCTTCGTTAGACAGAATCCCTGGTCTTGATTTTAAAAATAAAGAACTAGAAAGCGTATTTTATTGCTAACTTTTCGAGAAATAAATCCCAATCTCATATTTGCGAACATTTATGCATTGATTTTTTGGCTTAAGTTCTTATCATAATCTCTTGTGCAATCTCAACACCATCTGGCTCGCATCTTGTAACTATCTTCGTTACTTAGCCTCAAAACCTTACATTTATCTACCTCAACAGTAGATAAAATAAAGTAATTGCAGAATTCTAGTTACCTAATACCAGCATGGTATAAAACCTTATTATAAGCTACCAGATGTATAGATCAGTGTTTAAAGTAATAATAGTACATTATTATTAATGTAATAACATTATTAAAATAATAATAATACAGCTGATGCCATCTGTCGGCAGAAGAGAACACTATCAACTGGCTGGTCAACAGTGGCCATAAGATACAGCTTACGCCATCTGTTGACATCAAATTACACTTATAACAAATTACCCTGCAAAATACAACTAACGCCATCTCGTTTTTTTCCAACGCACTATAAATAGCCAAACAGCAACCCATAAGGTGGGTTGTTGTGCTCGGGTAGGAGGTTCCTAGCTCCGCCCACAGATGGTATGGGGTGCATAATAAATGGCATATCATTGGTAGATATTCTTTGTTGACATTCACACAACAGCCAATCACAGGAAGGGATCAGCTAAAGGCTCCATCCACTTAATAAATCATCTTTATTCAGCACACCATCCTTGCTTATGACATTCTGCTTCAACTTTAATCTACCTAAAAAGTGAAATGTTAAGTATTTAAAAGTATTAATATAGTGATAATTAAATACTGCAGGACGTAACGAGTGTTACAGAAACATGGGCTGGCTACCTAACTTGTGACGTCATCAGTGGGGTGTTGCCTCACACAAATAATGATACGCTGCTCTGCCCTCTTATTCGAGTAAATTATTCAGTTAGATGGAGATTTCTGTCAGGTGCAAAACAGAAATTGTTGTTCTTTTTCACAACAACCTTGTTGTTGTGCACAAGGACCTATTTCTTAATTTAAATTTTATTCATAAAAGAGTGTTGGTATTCCCCGCAACAGCCAATCACAGGAAGGTATTTCCGGAAGCTCCGCCTCCATATGGACTCAGCACATCGATCTAGCTCATGGCTCTCTGTTTCATCTCTTGTATATACAAACTATGACTTTTTTCGATTACTGTTATAATTAATAATATGAGATATAAAAGTTTTTACACAAAATGGCTAAATTCTGCCATTAAATGGACTTTGTCTGGTATACATACAAACGTACACCAATTTATTACCATTCATCCATTATTAATTTCAAATGCAATGTATACTGTCTAGTTCTTTTCCTCTCGCCATTGCTTGGTGCAATATTTGAAAGTTGTCTATTTATTTATCGATCTATCTATTATCTTGTATTTATATTTACAAGTTTCTGTGCTTGGAAGAAAACTCTGCATTGAATTGGGACTAATTTATTAAATAATATTATTTAGTATTAATTAATATTTACAATTATTATTAATTACAATTATTATTAATTACAATTATTTATAGCTTAGTTACTTTCATGTAACTCGCAATCGTACATTCTTAACATTAATAGCCCAAATTAGCACATCTTGCTTTTAGATTAGCACAAAAAGTAGCAAGTAGCGAAATTAAATATTTGGGAGCGCGGGGCTCTCAAAAGTAGCCCAATCCGCTATTTGTAGCCCAATCTGGCAACACTGACTCAGTCAATACTCAGAACTACGGGCTCACCATAGACCGTGCTGCTTGGAACTTTTTGTTCTAGGTAGCGAATCTTTAACAACAACAGTCAATACTGAACTAAATAAAGTCCATCTTTAGCTAACTGCTAACACACTCACCCTTAACATTGACAAAACTTTCTATATTTTGTTTGGTAATAAATGCTCAGATCAAATTAATCTGAGAATAAGCAATATCCAAATTAGTAACACAGTCGATGGTTAACTTCCTTGTTGTTCTTTCTCATCGATAACAAGCTGAATTTCCAGGACCACATTCAACATGCAGCAAAAAAGTTTCTAAATCTGTTGGCATTCTTTCTAAGATCAGATATTATGTACCTCGCCCTGCCCTAGTCAAGTTCAAGTTCAAGTATGTTTATTGAGACAAGAAAGAAAGAAATCTCAAAGGAATAGAGTAGCTTAGGCTATTTCTACCCCCCCCCCCCCCCGTCCTTGGGGCCTGACTTGTCTTGGTCAGATACCTTACGGTTCACCTTCCCATTGAGCACAATATCCAAGGGTAACCTTAATGCAACGTTGTGTCAACGTTACCAAACGTCGAATAAACGTTCAGTTAGTCTTACTGTTGGATAGTGTGCTCACCTAGATGTACTCACCCAGTTGTGCTTGCGAGGGTTGAGCTTTGGCTCTTTGGTCCCGCCTCTCAACCGTCAATCAACTGGTGTACAGATTCCTGAGCCTATTGGGCTCTATCATATCTACACTTGAAACTGTGTATGGAGTCAGCCTCCACCATATCGCTTTCCAGTGCATTCCATTTGTCAACCACTCTGACACTAAAAAAGTTCTTTCTAATATCTATGTGGCTCATTTGGGCACTCAGTTTCCACCTGTGCGTGTGCCCCTTGTGTTAAATAGTCTGTCTTTATCTACCCTGTCGATTCCCTTGAGAATCTTGAATGTGGTGATCATGTCCCCCCTAACTCTTCTGTCTTCCAACGAAGTGAAGTTGAGCCGGCGGGTTTTCTTCCTATTGGGGAGTGTTGTACATGCTGCTATGGCGGTGTGTCCACTCACAGGATGAGTGGAGCTGTCCAATGAACTCGCCTCTCGGGGCAAAACAAAAACAGTTACTAAGACAATTAGGGCATCTTTTTTTAGCCTGATGGTTCTGTTCCCCCTAGCCGTAAATAGGTACCTAGTATCCTATAAGCTAATTAGCTGTTGTGGGTTGCATCTTGGGTAAGGTCAATAGTTGGCAAAAAGGGACCTCGACAATCCTAATTGGCTTCCTTTTTTAAGTCAAAATTGGAAATAAAATATTAGAGTACTGTACTTTGAATTCATATACAATTAGCTGCCAGTTAGACGTACTATAATATATGAATTTAGAAACCACAGGCTTCCTGTCCTCGCCAAGGTCACTAGACCACTAGACCACTAGAGAGAGAGAGAGATGCTTTGATCAGGTAAATCCAGGTAAATTCAGTGACACGTCTTGATGCCCCACTAGCGTCCAATTCACCCCCAAACGGATAATGTTTGCCTCACTCGTGAAATATAACTATCAACGACTGGCAAGCTAGTATAATAACTCATACATTATTTTTTGTTATTTTAGAAATGTTAAAATCGTAACTTCCATCGTAATACTTTATTTTTAAGTTAGAGCGGATATGTAAATGTTTCATCCGTAGATGATAGTGACATGGACCCGGTGTTGTAAACAGCTGACTCTTGTGACTGCGAAAGTTTCTGACAGCTGAAGCTGGTTTTCCTCGCTGGTAAGCAAGTCAATTTGTATAATGTGTCTTCAGTCGTGCTAGTTTCTATCATATGAAGCCATTCCTTAAAATAACAATCAACATTTTGAAGTTGGATGCTAAGAAACTTTCCTTAATCCAAGTAAGCCAAGGCCACAGTCACACCCGGTGTCTTAAGGAAGGTCACTTACCACCCCCCAAGATTTGGCCAACTAATCGTAATTGACCTGAATTTACCTGAGGGTCACCATCTTACTAGTAGCCTCGACGGGGGAACAGGAAGCCGGCGGTTTGTCAGAGATACCCTGGACCCCCGAGGATTAATCTGTTAAAATTAAAAAGGAAAAAAATCTGTTAATTCACTTTATTTTCTTGAATCATCTGACCATGTCAAAGAAAATGACTCAAGGATTGGATTTGGCCCAAAGATTGCCAGTTACAAATCTCTGGTGTATTGTCTCTGTATGGTTAGTGAATAATACTGGTATGCACTGTGTATTGTTTCTGTATGATTTATGACCTCTGGGTGTCATAGTACAATTGGCCTTGTTCACTACTCACAATCTGGGAATCTCTGGTTTGATTCCTGGATGGGCCAGAAATGGTTAGGCATGCTTCCTTTCACCTAATGCCTCTGCTCACTTAGCAGTAAGTACATACCCAGGAGTTAGGCAACTGTTGTAGATTTGTATCCTGGGGAGCATCAGTTGTTTGACCTTAGGGGGACACCTCGACAAAAGCCTGAATTATATACATACAGTATAGTGGACACAGGCTTTCTGTCCCCAACAAAGTAGGTCAATTATTATTATTTATCAAACTTTATTCTGACCTATATATATATGGTGTAGTTTAGAATTGTTTCTTGAAGTCTTTTCACTGAACTGCTTTTTCATCCTGACTTCAGTACAATATTTGTAATGTTCTACTTTCTGCAGATAGAACAATGGAGAATGGAGATGGGAGATTGTGCTGGGAGCCCAAGGAATATTACCATCCATCTCCAGGACTGCAGTATGCAGTCATTGTTCTCAATGAAGCCTTGGATGAAACCAACATGCAATATGTGAACTTTCTGTGGCAGCATGGTAAGTTTATCTTCACTTTGTATTTTCTTTACTGTGTTCTTAATCTGTAGATTGGTTAATTCTTATACTGTAGTAGTTACAACAGTTAAGTGTTTTGTTATTTCAGCTTCTGTGCGAGTATGTGTGGATGGTGCCACCAATTCCTATCACAATCTCATGCAGCACCAAGGTACATCATCTCTTCCTGCGCCCAGTGATACATCACCATCAACCTTCCGGTCTTCAGTTACAAGTGGTTTGACCAATGGATTACCTTGTAACTCGTGCCCCTGCCTGATATCATTACAGGTGACTTTGACTCGGCCCAGCCAGAGCTACTGAAATTATACAGTAGTCTTGGGGTTAATATCGTACCAACGCCCAGCCAAGATGAAACGGACTTTACCAAGGCTGTTCGAGTATTGGAGAAATTTATTGAGGAGAGAAACTTTGAGGCGAGTATAACCGTAGAGCATTTTTGTTGTATTTCACCTTCAGTGTCATAGTGAAGAGGTGTGTCGAAGTCAAGTACAAATTAAGCATTACCTAAGTGTAGTTACCTGTAATTACCTAAGTGTAGTTACAGGATGAGAGCTGCGATCGTGGTGTCCCATCTTCCCAATACTCTGTCATATAACGCTTTGAAACTACTGACAGTTTTGGCCTCCACCACCTTCTCACTTAGCTTGTTCCAACCATCTATCGCTCTGTTTGCAAAAGAAACTTTTTTAATTTTTTGGGCACGTTTGTTTCCTTAGCTTGAATCTGTGTCCTCTTGTTCATGAAGTTGCTGGTTTCAGGAATTCCTCTTTGTCAATCTGGTTGATTCCTGTTGGAAAAAACTGATACAGAATGAGAAACAGATGCCTCAGTGGTTCTTGAACTCTAGTCTACTATTTAGCTGGTCGTTACTAGAATTTCCCTGCCAAAAACAGTCAGTGTGTGTGTATACATACATATATATACCACATTAAGAACACCACTTTTCATACGATCAGCAAAGTTAAGCAACGTTGGGTTTGGTTAGTACTTGGATAGGTGACTGCCTGAGAACACCAAATGCTTTTGACATTAAGCGTTTATTAGGGTCCCCGGAAGAACAGCACACACACACACACACACACACACATATATATATATATATATATATATATATATATATATATATATATATATATATATATTGATTTTTTGCCGCCAGAGGTGGATAGTTCATTAAGCATTCCCTATTCAACCAGTGAGTGGTAGTTTGTTGTGCACCCCGAACCCCGACCAGTTGTGTAACCGGAGCCCGACCAGTTGTGTAACCAGACCCCTACCAGTTGTGTAACCAGACCCCTACCAGTTGTGTAACCAGACCCCTACCAGTTTTGTAACAGACCCCTACCAGTTGTGTAACCAGACCCCTACCAGTTGTGTAACCAGACCCCTACCAGTTGTGTAACCAGACAACTGGTTACCAGTTGTATAACCAGACCCCTACCAGTTGTGTAACAGACCCCTACCAGTTGTGTAACCAGACCCCTACCAGTTGTGTAACCAGACCCCTACCAGTTGTGTAACCAGACCCCTACCAGTTGTGTAACCAGACCCCTACCAGTTGTGTAACCAGACCCCTACCAGTTGTGTAACCAGACCCCTACCAGTTGTGTAACATAATGCAATTAAAATCAGTGTGCAATTCCGGTTTTGGCCTCCACCGCCTTCTCATTTGTTCCCTTGTAACTTGTAACTCACTTGTATGCTGTGCTTCCTATTGTAACCTGCTATGTTATATGGGATTCTTGTAATGTTATTTGTGTATTTGTACTCACTGAATTTGTGCGCCCCTTGAGGGACTTGAAGTAGAGGGTGGTAGAAATAGCCTAAGCTACTCTATCCCTTTGAGATGTATTTCTTTATTGTCTCAATAAACATACTTGAACTTGAAGTGGACTTTAATGTTTTTTCGGCAGCTTTATTTCCTTAGTTTCCGAGCTGATTTCTTTACCGTGTATGTTGTAATAAACTATTCCTATATTTACAGTTGCTTCTCCATGTGAAGATTATTAAACAATGGTGATTATAAGGGCGCGGAAGTTCAGCCTGGCCAGGGCCGCCAGCAGCCCTTGGGCCCGCCCCGGCAGCACCCAGTCTTTAATTTGGCACCTTTGTGGCACCTTTGTGGGACCTTGGTATAAGCCTAACATGTATATATACACTGGCTGCCTGTCCCCCTACACAATGATTTATTATTACCTATTATTTTATCATTTAATTTAAATATTAAATAAAATAATTTATTTAATTATTATATTAAGTACTTAATAATTTAATAATAAGTAGTAAGTACATAAAAATTATTAAAAGTACAGTTCAGTCATAGGAGATTCCTAGATTGGAATTCACCACCAAATTTCGATATATCCAAGTATTTTTAGTGTGAAATGCTGTTATTATATGCATAAATTGTTTTAATAATGTTACGCTTAACCACTTGGGCTGGACGGTAGAGCGACGGTCTCCTTTCGTACAGGTCCGTGTTCAATCCCCACCGCCCAAGAAGGTTGAGCACCATTCCTTTCCCCCGTTCCATCCCAAATCCGGATCCTGATCCCTTCCGAGTGCTATATAGTCGTAATGGCTTAGCGCTTTCACTTGATAGTTCCCCCACCCCCCTGAATAATATTACGAGAGCAGTATTTACGGGCTATTCATGCCCGTGCCACCTCTTGGGTGGCTTAATCTTCATCAATCGAGAGCAGTACGTCCTAATCAGACATTATATGACGATATCCTGAACAGTTGATAAATAAAAGTAATTGCGGAACTCCAGTTATCTAATACTTATCATAAATGGTATAAAACCTTACCATAAGCCAAGGGATTTGTAGAATCAGTGTTTAAAGGGAATTCGGAAGTAATAATAACACAGCTAATGCCATCTGTCGGCAGAAGAGAACACTATCAACTGGCTGGTCATCAGTGGCCATAAGATACAGCTTACGCCATCTGTTGACATCAAATTACACTTATAACAAATTACCCTGCAAAACACAACTAACGCCATCTCGTTTTTTCCAACGCACTATAAATAGCCAAACAGCAACCCATAAGGTGGGTTGTTGTGCTCGGGTAGGAGGTTCCTAGCTCCGCCCACAGTAAT
>WNGS01011210.1:0-11205 GCA_020271785.1 Procambarus virginalis
TATTACGACCTGTCATTAATGCTACCTAATATAACTACAATATAATGTTTAATGAAAATTTAAATGTTTACATAAATAAAACTTTTCATTAATGTTTAGAGAATATTTTAAAATTTTCATGAATGTTTAATAAAATGTTAATGGTAATATGTTTAATGCAAATTTAATGTTTAAGGAAAATTTAATACTATTTAATGTTTAAGGAAAATGTAAATATTATTTTGCTAGGTCCGCCACGTGTTTAACGTGGGGGAAAAGACAGCATAGTATAACGAAGTTTAATTACAGGAATTCAAACCTAAGTGTCATTTTACATTTTCAAGCAGGATGTGACTGTTGAAACCCCGCAGGGCATTCCGTACGAGGGCAAACGCATTGCAACGGAGAAGATATGTGGCGTGTCCATCCTGCGAGCAGGAGAGACAATGGAAAACGCTCTTTGCGAGGTTCTGAAAGATGTACGAATTGGTAAAATTCTCATTCAGACAAACCTAGACACTGGAGAGCCAGAGGTGAGAAGTTTTTTTTTTTATTAAACATAAGAATATAGGTAACTGCAGGTTGCCTATTGGTCCATACGAGGCAGCTCCTATTGGCTCATACGAGGCAGCTCCTATTGGCCCATACGAGGCAGCTCCTATGGCCCATACGAGGCAGCTCCTATTGGCCCATACGAGGTAGCTCCTATTGGTCCATACGAGGCAGCTCCTATTGGTCCATACGAGGCAGCTCCTATTGGTCCATACGAGGCAGCTCCTATTGGCCCATACGAGGCAGCTCCTATTGGTCCATACGAGGCAGCTCTTATTGGCCCATACGAGGCAGCTCCTATTGGCCCATACGAGGTAGCTCCTATTGGTCCATACGAGGCAGCTCCTATTGGTCCATACGAGGCAGCTCCTATTGGTCCATACGAGGCAGCTCCTATTGGTCCATACGAGGCAGCTCCTATTGGTCCATACGAGGCAGCTCCTATTGGTCCATACCAGGCAGCTCCTATTGGTCCATACGAGGCAGCTCCTATTGGTCCATACGAGGCAGCTCCTATTGGCCCATACGAGGCAGCTCCTATTGGTCCATACGAGGCAGCTCTTATTGGCCCATACGAGGCAGCTCCTATTGGCCCATACGAGGCAGCTCCTATTGGCCCATACGAGGCAGCTCCTATTGGCCCATACGAGGCAGCTCCTATTGGCCCATACGAGGCAGCTCCTATTGGCCCATACGAGGCAGCTCCTATTGGCCCATACGAGGCAGCTCCTATGGGTCCATACGAGGCAGCTCCTATTGGTCCATACGAGGCAGCTCCTATTGGTCCATACGAGGCAGCTCCTATTGGTCCATACGAGGCAGCTCCTATTGGTCCATACGAGGCAGCTCCTATTGGTCCATACGAGGCAGCTCCTATTGGTCCATACGAGGCAGCTCCTATTGGTCCATACGAGGCAGCTCCTATTGGTCCATACGAGGCAGCTCCTATTGGCCCATACGAGGCAGCTCCTATTGGCCCATACGAGGCAGCTCCTATTGGCCCATACGAGGCAGCTCCTATTGGCCCATTCGAGGCAGCTCCTATTGGCCCATACGAGGCAGCTCCTATTGGCCCATACGAGGCAGCTCCTATTGGCCCATACGAGGCAGCTCCTATTGGCCCATACGAGGCAGCTCCTATTGGCCCATACGAGGCAGCTCCTATTGGCCCATACGAGGCAGCTCCTATTGGCCCATACGAGGCAGCTCCTATTGGCCCATACGAGGCAGCTCCTATTGGCCCATACGAGGCAGCTCCTATTGGCCCATACGAGGCAGCTCCTATTGGCCCATACGAGGCAGCTCCTATTGGCCCATACGAGGCAGCTCCTATTGGCCCATACGAGGCAGCTCCTATTGGCCCATACGAGGCAGCTCATATTGGCCCATACGAGGCAGCTCCTATTGGTCCATACGAGGCAGCTCCTATTGGTCCATACGAGGCAGCTCCTATTTATAACCACCCAACAATATGCTGCTATAGTGTTATTGGCTACTTGTTTTGTCATTTCAAAAGAGATGAGACACTCGTGTGACGATGTGAGATTGAAAATTCAATAACTAGAGCAATGAAAACCTTAATTCATAAATGGGTTGTACATATATTATTGGATTAGTTTATATAAAATTGCAGTACCCTGTATATTATTTACATAGAGAGAGTCAAAGTCATATTGGCCCATACGAGGCAGCTCCTATTGGTCCATACGAGGCAGCTCCTATTGGTCCATACGAGGCCCTCCTATTTATAACCACCCAACAATATTGCTGCTATAGTGTTATTGGCTACTTGTTTTGTCATTTCAAAAAGAGATGAGACACTGTGTGACGATGTGAGATTGAAAATTCAAGAAGTAGAGCAATGAAAACCTTAATTCATAAATGGGTTGTACATATGTTATTGGATTAGTTTATATAAAATTGCAGTACCCTGTATATTATTTACATAGAGAGAGTCAAAGTCATAATACAGTGTAATAGTTCAGTATAACATGTAATCATGTACAGTACTGTATAATCTTGATCCAGATTTAGATTTAGAAACTATTTACCAGTGATCTATACAAACTAGTAATGCAAATAACAGAAGAAAAAAGTTTAAAAGACAAAAGGCAATACTTCTTTGTAAAGAGTGAGTAGTGTGTGTTTAAAGCTATAATACTTAGCATAAAGATTTATGATAAATAACTATGGGACACCATGAGCATAGCTCTACTTCTGTAACCAAAAATAATGCCTTAGATACTGTGCATAACTAGGGCTTTTTATAATAAACAATTATTTTACCAATAAATTTATCATCTTTATTATTATCTTGAAAAATGGGTAATCATGAATGCGCACACATACACAGTAGATGGTTGAGACACAGTAACTCAGTGAGAAGGTGGTGGAGGCCAAAATCGTCAGTAGTTTCAAAGCGTTATATGACAGACTACTAGGAAGACGGGACACCACGAGCGTAGCTCTCATTCTGTAACTACACTTAGGTAATTACATACACTCTGTTTCATTTCCTTGTAACTTACCCCTTGCCTCCTGTCTCCTCGCCTTCCCTATTGTTCTATATTGGCTCGCTCTCCCACTCTTCCTTGCCAAGACTTGCTAAGGATTAAAAATGAACTAAAATGTCACCCACTTTCATAGTTGTGGGATTGGCTATTTGGTTATTAATGGTTAGATTCTTTCTCTTTCCTCTTGGCTGGACGGTAGAGCGACGATCTCGCTTCATGCAGGTCGGCGTTCAATCCCTGACTATCCAAGTGGTTGGACACCATTCCTTTCCCCCTCCCGTCCCATCCCAAATCCTTATCCTGACCCTTTCCCAGTGCTGTATATTCATAATGGCTTGGTGCTCTTCCCCTGATAGTTCCCTTGCCTTCTTCTGACTCCCTGCTGTTTCATTTCTGCTACCCTGAGGACTATCAGTTACTTTTTAATAGATTAATCTTGTAAGACATTATTTTATGCCTTGCATGGATGCACAGTGAAATCACAATTACGTAATATGTCTTGAGAAAATATTGAAGCCATACAATGAGATCGAACCCACATCCTTGGACTTCTCAGGGCATGTGCTTGAGGGTTCATGCATGTGCATTTGATCCCATCATATGGCTTGAACATTTTCCCCTTGCATATATCAATAGTATTCAAGGTATGTTCTCTTGTTCTTCAGCTGTACTACCTGAGACTACCAAAGGACATCAAGGATTACCACATTTTTCTGATGGATGCCACTGTAGCTACCGGAGCGGCAGCCATCATGGCAATTCGGGTTCTGTTGGACCACGAGGTGACAGAGGAACACATCTCTCTTTGCTCCCTCCTAATGACTGAGCAGGGTAAGTCATTAACATTCTGCTATGGCTATTTCTTGACAGATCATGCAAAATAAAAAGGTAATTAACATCACACCCCTTTCAATTTTAATGTAAGTCGGTTTATATCTTTGTCTTTACCCAAAAATCTTAATTTCAAATCGATCCAACTTCTCATTCAAAAGTTATGTCATCCTCCACATAATGGGGAGTTAGTGAGAACACCCCAATTTTCAAATTCATCTATGTCAGATCATTATTGAGCTTGAAGAGTGATTCAAAATACAGTACTCAAAAGGTAATTTTTCAAATATTATGTTGATATTGTCATGAGAATTACTTAAAATTGATGTGTGAAAAGCAAAAAATTCAGTTGATCATTTTAAGGGGGAGCTTTTCAATCCCCCCAAGGTTAATCATTATTTCCGAAACTTCACATATTGGAGTCGAGACCAACCACACGTGTACAAATGACAGTCTAGACACTCGACAAGACATAATCGTTCGCATCCGTGTCCTCCCCTGTTTTTGTTTCTAGTGTGGCCATTTATAAGTGGTAACCCATCACGTCCCTTGATTTATCAACATAAATATGTAACATCCTTTCAAAATATCGCCTCCAAATACAGGAAATCAGTTGGACATTGTATCTAGAACTAGTAGACCCAACTTAGCAGGGGTGCCAGATTTGCGTTGCCAAAAGTCGACTTCTTCGACTTCGAAAGTCGAAGAACTAAATGTCATAAACTTTACAATAAAAGTAGCCAAATATTTTTTTTCCGATTGATTCGCTTTTCAGAATAAACAGGCCAGCTTATTTTAGCTGACGCCGAAAAAGTAGTAAGTAGCGACATACATAGCTGGCTTTTTAATTGAATACAATTATTCTAATTGGTAACCCAATTGGGCTACTAGTAACCCAATCTGGCATCCTTGGGTCACCCAAGAGAAAACATGTAACAATATTGAAGCCTTGCAATATTTTATATGTAATAAACCCATAATATCACCTATTTGTTGAAGTCATTAATGCCAAGACCAGTTCAGTTCAGCAACTGTAGTCCAGTTCAGACTACTCTGAACTCTGAGACTACTCTGAATTCAGAGCATTCTGAACTCTGAACTGTAGTCCAGTTCAGAATTTGACTAGAAAATGAAGAAAAATGAAGTGCACTAGAGATGGTAACCCTCGAGTAAATACAGTGGGGGCCTCAACTTAAGAATTTAATCCGTTCCCAGAGACGAGTCGTAAGTCGAAACGAATTTTTCCATAAGAAATACTGTACCAGTAATGTAAATTTAATTAATCCATTCCACACCCCTAAAAATATTTAATTAAAAATATATTTTATACCAAATAACACTCATTTTGTATTAGCTACATTACAGTACTGTATGTATATCTTAATCTTACCTTGAATGAGGACTCTTGTTGGCATATGGAAGATGGTGAGGAGGAGAGATGTTAGTGTTTGGAAGGAGAGTCCCCTTCCATTATAACATCAGGCAGTGATGACTTTTCTGGAATACTCTCTCTCCTACATTTTGCCTGCATACCATTAGGACCTACTTGTTTTTCTCACTAAAAACCTATTTAGCGACACTTTTTTTTTCCCTACGTTGTAACACTTGTCTGAAGTGAGACATCACATTGTCCTTAAAATGGTTAACACAACGGCCTGCTACAGCTTGATTTGGGGTGACACTTTTCAGCAAAATTTTGTAAGTCTTCCCATACTGCACACATTTTTTTAATAAATGAGGAAGAGACATCCTCTACTTTACATCAACAACTCTAATACCAGTTTCATGTTTATGAATGATCTCTTGTTTTTCCTCTATGGTCATCCTCACATGTGTTTTCTTAGGTTGAATCTTACCACTGACTTTCTTGGGACCCATGTCATGATATATAATAATTACTTTTATGTCCAAAAAACAAAAAAAAAAAGACAAAAATAAAGAAATTCTTTACAAGCATGATCGTCACTAAACTGAAACTGATCGTCAAAGCAAAGTACAGGTAAACTGATCGTCACTAAGCTTCAGGCTGAGCTGGTAAACTGAGGCAGGGTCGGCCGTGCCACCAGGAACCACACGATCGGTCGACCCATGCACATGTCAACAAAGTCGCTAGTTGAGACAAAGGTCGTAAGTCGAGTTGCATTTTCCAACGAAACTTATGTTGTAACTTGAAAAATTCGTAAGTAGGGGCAGTCGTGAATAGAGGTGCAGTACATGTATATGTTTTGCATATATATATACAGTACTATATGTAAGTTACATTATTTACACACACACACAGGAGACAAGTTCAAGTAAGTTTATTGAGACAAGAAAATACATATCAAAGAGAGTACCTTACGCTATTTCTACCCCCTTTACGGGAGACATACTTTAGATAGCCAAATATGACTCGTACTATTACGACGAAATTTACCACATTTGATTTAAGCAAACTTTTGTATATACCAAGTTGGGCATAACCCCTAATATGCTGTTTTCATGTTAATTAATGCAAAGAATAAGACACAATACTGTGGCTGAAACAAAATAACAGATCAACACACACAGTTTAAAGTGATAATGACTTGATAAGGGTCCAGGGTAGATTGAAGCATCATCACTTTCACTTCATGTGTCGGTTGGGTAATATGTTACCTCGTGTATTGTTTGTGTTCCAAGTTATGCCAACCATTACCACCTCTCCATCTGTAGCAAAGCCCACAGCCTTTCGAAAATAAATTTGAAATTATTGTTGACCAGACCACACACTAGAAGGTGATGGGACGACGACGTTTCGGTCCGTCCTGGACCATTCTCAAGTTGATGAGAATCACCGACTTGAGAATGGTCCAGGACGGACCGAAACGTCGTCGTCCCTTCACCTTCTAGTGTGTGGTCTGGTCAACATACTTTAGCCACGTTAGTGTGACTCATCGCCTGCATTGAAATTATTCTCATAACCCAACCCACACACATGAAAAGAAAGGAAATGTGATGACGTTTCAGTGTATCCTTGACCCTCAAAAAGTCAGCATAATTTGACACGGGTCCAGAATGGACCAAAATGTTGTCACTTTCCTTCCTTTTCATATGTGGGGGATTGTATTATTAACATTCAGTCACGTTATTGTGACATTGTCTGCAAATGACTATAGTGCATAACAGAATTGTATATCGTGATGTGTATATACCGCATAACATTCTCTTTTCTTTTTTAGGTGTCCACAACATAGCCTATGCCTTCCCCAAGGTTAGAATAGTGACCACAGCCGTTGATCCGTGTGTGAATGAGAAGTTCTACATTGTGCCAGGCATTGGGAACTTTGGTGACCGATATTTTGGCACGGAACCTTCGGATCAATAGTTCAGACTTCACTAATGACTTCAACGAGGTGATTATATGGGGTTATTATTACCCAATGTGTTAAAAAATAGTGTGTGCCGTTCTTCGGACAATATTCCTTTAGCTTGATCACAAGGGCGTTCTCCCATCCATTTACAAGTATAACAAAGCCAGTGATTTGATAACAGCATATTTTATTAATTTGCTAATGTTTTATTGCTTATGATAGTATTTTCAAGAAACGGTTACCAAGATTTATTTTATGAACTAGGAAAGTTTCTATCAATATTCTGACAAAGCTGCTAGTTAAAATATATACTTATACAGTATACTATTTGCTGGTATAAATGTATTTGTGTATAAATATTATCACTGCTCACAATATAAAAATGTAGTATCTGATCTTTTAATTTTTGTACTGTATTGTACTGTATTTCAAGGCCTATTCTAAAGAAGAGCCTTCATCTGAAGAGATCTTCAATTTCTAAAAATTAAAGATCTTAGAAGCTGAATTTGGTTTTCACCTATGAGATGTGAGCGCACATTCTACCATGAAACCATGGGAACATAATACATATACATGTGTGTGCTGCATATTTATGCTATTTATGTATGTATGTACATGCACATGTACGTACGTATACATACAGGCATATGCAAAATTTCACAAAATGAGTCGCCTCAAATATGCAAGAAAATCCCCACAGTGAAATGGGGAACATATTCTCCGGGGAGTGAAAGCACTAGGACTATTTTCCCATTTCACTGTGGCTTGTCATGTGTATATGACCAGAAAGTTTTTAATGTTCCTGCATTATAGCTCAGGCTTTTAATTTGTGGAGCCAGCAAGGCGTTCATTATTGATATAACAAGGGGAAATGAAATGGGCTTGTCGTGGTGCCAAGCCAGTTTGGCCTTTCTCGGTAAGCTTTCGCATCGAAAGTTGTCTAGAGTTGCATAATTTATGCAAGTGTTTTCAACTTTTATTAATATGCTAAAAAAATGTAAACATTACTTCCCAATTTGATCATAAACCTCAGTATTGTATTATAAGTACTGTAATGTATTTTTTTTTTATACTGTACATGGTAATACCTATTTCAGAGTGAAACATCTTGCCCTTGTTTGGATGTATTATAAAATGCAGTTTTATAATTATGGTGCAAATTGAAGTGTTTGCAAATGTTTTTCCTATGGTGCAATGTTAATTTTGCATAATTGTTTTTTCTTTCTTTTTTTTTATTCCAAGGAGGCTACATATTAAATGTTGTTTTATAATAACAAAAGTCTGCAGTAATATATTCAAATTCAATTATCAAGGTTTAATATAAATCTTTTCTATATAAATAATTGATCATTGGCAGGATTCCATCGAGTAGAATTGGAAAGGTACTCTTTTTGTACAGGACTCGAAAAGTACTCTTTTGCACAGGACGCGAAAGATACTCTTTTGTACAGGGCTCGAAAGATACTCTTTCGTACAGGACTCGAAAGGTACCCTTTTGTACAGGACTCGAAAGGTACTCTTTTGGACAGTACTCAAAAGGTACTCTTTTGGACAGGACTCGAAAGATACTCTTTTGTACAGGACTCAAAAGGTACTCTCCCTGTGCTATTTTTTTTTTTTGCTTATGATCATTATCTTCCAGCAGCTTGTGTAGTGTATTGTAAGTGCTCTTAAACAAGAATGTAAAGTAGTAATTGAGAGTCGGTTTTAAACAAATGGAATGTAAATAGCAACAGGTTTATAAGACTTTTGGGTCAGATGCATATATGCAGTTAATATTTTCTGTTGCTTATGTTCTTTCTGGACTTCGGCTTTTCCGTATTAGAACAATTTTACTATGCTAAACCTATTGATATTATAAAGAGAAGAGCGTTTCCTGTTCTTGAAGGTAGCCAGTATATTTGACCAGACCACACACTAGAAGGTGAAGGGACGACGACGTTTCGGTCTGTCCTGGACCATTCTCAAGTCGATTGAGAATGTCGTCGAAACGTCGCTGTCCCTTCACCTTCTAGTGTGTGGTCTGGTCAAACTACTTCAGCCATGTTGTTGTGACTCATCACCTAGCCAGTATATGTGAGTATAACCCCATCTATTGAAGCCAAAATTTAAATTGTTTTGCATTGGACAGGTGGCTGCATATTAGTAAACCAAATGAAAATAATTTTCTTTGAACTGAATTATTTAGAGAGCTAGTTTGATTATTATATAATAATGATTATTTTATAACTGAGCCTAGCTAGTTTTATATCTAGTTTTGGTCATTCTTAGCTGAAGTAAATCAAGAAATGAGTATAATTATACATTCAGAAATGTTTTAAATAGTGTGGTCAAGCGAAGATAGAAGAGATTAGATCTACATGTGTTGTATTATTGCACAGTCCCCCTCTTATCTTTTATTCATTGTAACTTTATGATCAAATTATAGTTGATGACATACTACACTAAACACATGTATCTTCATTGTGTATTGTATCCATTTTTCCCCAGAAAAGTGCTCATCAAAATGTTGCTGCAGAGAGGTATTTAGTTAGCGTAAACATTGTATTTGTGTATTAAGCTTGAAATCAAGGGGGGTCCAGTTTTTAAATTGACTTCGTCAATAGTTTCTCTTCAAGCACCCACATTATGGTGGGCATAGGAACCAGGAGTAATGTTGATTCAATAGCGAATTATGTTATTCTTTAACAAAGAAATTAAACATAAGGTCAGGTCAGGCTTCAGTGCTAAGTACAGTAGCATTTATTGTAGTTTTTGTTTGTCTTATACATTATATAATATTATATATTGTTTTTATATTATAATTTGTTTTTACAATAATCTATAAACATACTTGAAGGCTCAGTTATGTTCAGGAACATTTTGTTTTGGCTGTGAAAAGTGCTGCAAATCTAAATAGAAATAATTATTTTGTAAAAAGAAATTTAAGTTCGATTATGCATAGAATAAAAAAATAACATTTTTGTATGAATATTTTGAATAGATTCAATAATGTAAAATGAAAAAGAAAGGTTGAATTTCTAGATTCGACTCTTAAAGGAGCACACTAACATGATTAGAATGGTGAGTCAAGTTTATCAGTGATAGTCTTGAATAAACAAAAATTTCAGTGAAATAATGTTTGGGGCAATTGGTGTTAATACAAAATTTCTGTAATTGAAAAATTAATACATTCTGTTGCATTTTTATGTCTGATGTTAATTGATGTGTAAATATTATACACTAATTAAATAAGTTTTATTTTCATTATTAGTTTTTATTATGGGTCCTGTAGCACAGTGGTCTATGTCCAAGGCTCGCAATCAAGGACCCAGGTTTAATTCCCTGACAGAAGAGAAACGGTTAGGCACATTTCCTCTCATATAATGTGTCTCTTCACCTAGCGACAAAATAGATATCCCGGAGGGAGGCAGCTGTTATGGGCTGTATCCCTGGGAAGGTTTGTAGTTAGCCTATAAGAGGCCTAACTATATAAGGGGCCTGACAGCTAAGTGGACAGGGCTTCCGATTCGTAGTCCTGAAGTTCCGGGTTCGATCCCCGGAACGAATGGGCAGAGTTTCTTTCACCCTGATGCCTCCTAGGGAGAACCTAGGTTAACCAAAGTCATTCTTAAATATTCTGCTAAAGTGTGGTACTGCACTTGTGGCTTAGCACTTAATTTTTTTGAGATTACTTATTTCTTTAGTGACATTAGTGACTTCGATTATATACTTTTACGGAGGAGTAACTTTTTACAAATTTTATCGTTGCCAAGACTTGCACCTTATAGTTCCAAGTTTATTGTTAGGGTTAGTCGTGCACTCTTATAGAATTTCCTGTTTTTCAGGATGATCAGAAATCTTGGTTTCTCCCCATTCATTTTCCTGAATTCATTTGCATTCATTCATTTGCCTGAATTTACTCGAAGACCAATTCCTAGTGGCCTCGATGGAAAGAAGGAGCCGGCAGCTTGCCAAAAAAAAAAATCATTGTTTCTAAGGATTTTGTCAATTTGAAT
>WNGS01011213.1:0-33130 GCA_020271785.1 Procambarus virginalis
TTGTGTCACAAGTGACACAAAGAGGTGTCACAAGTGACACTACAAGAGGCTCACAAAGTCACTATACAAGGCACTTACATTTATAGTGAGTCACACAGTTACTAGTCTTCTGCACACCCACCCAACTGGGCGGCAGCTTTACAGTCATGTGCATGCATTACCGACAGTAAGCAATTTTGGATACTTCGCTAAAATTTCGGGCAGCACTCATTGTTTTTTAGTTCATTTATTTATGACCTACCCATCTTGTGGGCGGTAGTGGAAAGGGGTAAGAGGCACATAATGGGCTCAGGGACTGAAACCCACAATTCATTTAGCTAAGCAAGTTACAATCTTGATGAGCTAGTTACAAAATTCAATATAAGTCGTCACATCAACAATGGGTTCGAGATCGACCTCAAATACAGGTTCAATTAAGCAAGACATATGTGGAGAGCTAGTGTCACCAATTTATATACATCATTGTGAATGAAGAGTACTTACACATTTCTGGACACTATTGCTGGTGTTATCTCTAAATTCCGCATTTTTTTCACATTCCATATATAATGACGCAAAGTATGCGAATAGTTCTGCTGACAGAAGTTACATTTAGTCCAAATCTACATCAGCAGATGTTACAAACTCCCAGAGGTACCTGTAGCCGAGCCTAGCCCACTTGTCGCACTTCTCTGCACAAATTATCACAAATTAAATTATAATGTGAACAAGTAGAATACGTATTTTTAATAAAATCTAACATAACTAGCCAGAAAACATTTAACATTATTCAAAAATATATGTTTGGAGTAGTAAAATCGACTTCATAGGGAAATAGTTTGTTATATATATACTCGTTATTCGTTGACATGCGTTCGCTACTTAAACTACCATGTACTGTACTTATGTAAAATCTCCCTGTCTCTTCACTCATCTCACCGAACCCTACAAGCTCTGTGATATATTGTTTAATTAATTGAGATTCACAAATAAAACTTATAATTATATATGTTATCAAAAAGGCAGAGCTTAGTTTAGTTCATTTATTATGCACCCCCACCCATCCTATGGGCGATAGTGGAGTGTTACAGAGGCACATAATGGGCTCAGGGACTGAGCCCACAATTCATATAGCCAAGCAAGTTATAATCTTGATAAGCTAGTTACAAAAGTCAATGCACATTGTCACATCAACAATGTGCTCGAGACCGACCACAAGTACAGTTTATAATTTAAGCAACTGACATATATGGAGGGCTAGTGTCACAATTGATATGTTATCCTACACATAAACCCCTCTCCCCCATCCAATGGGCAGCGGTGGATAGGTACAATCAAGTCGTTTTTTGGCGTTTTATTCAGAGATTAGATCTTATTGGGTGAGGAAAGATATTCATATTTTAATGAAGGCTTCTTGGCTGATGGTCTCCATTGATGGAAAATATACAACCTTTTGAAAATCAATGTTAGTTTGATCTAGATATTGTAATTAACGAAAGTATTTATGTCATCAGAAAGGTAGAAATATAGGCTACATTTAAAATCCTTTGTCATAAATATAACTGAAGTGAAAACGAAGATATATGCGTTTTGATAGTTACTTGATGGCTAGCTCTGAGAGTGTGAAGCCTTGCACACTTGCCAATAAATTGTATAATTAGTTCCATATATTTTAAATAATCTTAAAAATCTATATGTCAGAAGAAAGGAAGATATAGCCGTTAATGTGACAACATTTAAAAATATATATCTCTTAAGTTAAATAAATAATACCACCTTATCGCCGGTCTCCGGACACATGAAAACTACATAGGTATCAGTATCCAGCCAGGCGGGGATCACAGGCTGCACATTACTGATAAATTATGTAATGCACTACTTGTGGTCGATCTCGAACCCATTTATGATGTGACGACTTATAGTGAATTTTGTAACTAGCTCATCAAGATTGTATCTTGCTTAGCTAAATGAATTGTGGGGTTCGGTCCATTCATTTTCTTTCTTTATTATGCACCCCATAATACCCATCCCGTGGGCGGTGGTGTAAAGGATTACAGATGCACATAACCGGTTCAGGAACTGAACCCTCTAGTTCGTTTAGCTAAGCAAATATCAATCTTTTGACACTAGTTACAAAATTATTAATGTACACATACTTATGCATACATGTACATATACATATGTATACATATATACATACACATACATATTTAATCACCCACACAAATACACACATCAGTAATCTTTTGTGTCACAAGTGATTCAACAAGAGGCTCACAACAGTCACTATACAAGGCACTTTACATCTATGAGGAGTCACACAGTTACTAGTCTTGCTCCACACCCACCCAACTGGGCGGCAGCTTTACAGTCATGTGCTCCACACTCACCAAACTGGGCGGCAGCTTTACAGTTACCTGGTGTTATTCTTCACCTATATCTTTTCCTGGTTAATCCCTATTTACATTATGGAGTTCAGGTTTCGTCGCCATACTATAGTTTTTAGTTTAGTTAATTTATCACATAATGGGTTCAGGGACTGAACACACAATTTATTTATCTAAGCAAGTTACAATCTTGAGGAGCTAGCCACAAAATTCATAACACATCGTCACATCAA
Organism: Procambarus virginalis; assembly: GCA_020271785.1. Classification (NCBI taxonomy): domain Eukaryota; kingdom Metazoa; phylum Arthropoda; class Malacostraca; order Decapoda; family Cambaridae; genus Procambarus; species Procambarus virginalis. The sequence continues at coordinate 2,600 of WNGS01011213.1, forward strand.
CAACATGGGTTCGAGATCGACCACAAGTACAGTTTTTAAATTAAGCAAATGACATATGTGGAAAGCTAGTACGTGTCACAATTGATATGGTTGTCCTGCACATTTCCACAGTAGTTTGCTTGGGTTCTTTTAATTATCTTAGATATCATTGAAGAGAACCTCCTAGGTACTATACTGTATATATGCTGGTAAGAAGTATAATAATCCTGAGAAATCGTGTAAATTATGTTGTACGAGTGCTTCCAGTTAAGTAACATAGTTCATTTGTGTGCGCGTGCTTGAAGAGGAAATGTTATCCCCCCCCCCCATTGTAAATATTTGTGGGTTTCAGACCATACGACCGCGGCTTACCCTCGCCGCGGTCGAGGGTAAGAACACCGGATGTATACCCAGTATTACAAGTAAACATTAGCAATAACAATTATGGAAAGTTCCTTCACCTATACATAGACAAGAGACTGAACTTCAGCACCCACATACAACACATAAGGGGATGCTCTGAGAGAGAGAGAGAGGGAGAGTAAAATATCCACTGAGGTCTGATTAAGTCCTTTTGGGGACCTTAATCATTAGGACGTCCAACGATTAACGCAAAGTGAAGCGTATTCAGATGGTATATTGACAACATTCAGCATATCTCATAATGACCTAATAGTACTTGGTGCACAAATACCTTTTCCAAAGGAATCGCAAAACATAATTAAACACAACTGTACCGTACAGTGTTATATATTTATTTCAGTTTGAACAATTTTTAACCATTAAAGGATAAATCCTTTAATTGGTTGAAATTGGTTTTAATATTCGAAATCTAATTTGTTGATGTTAAATAATATAAGGTTCAAATTTATTAAGATACATACTTTAAAAACTATTTCTATTTGAAATTTAAATAACATAAAAAGAGTACAGAATATAACAAATACCGACTATATAAAAGACCTGACACTTGCAGCACTTAATTATGCTATTGTAACACATTGAAAGTAATGACATTATTTGATTCAGCAAAGCATTTGGTAAGGTTATAATAATAATAATAATAATAATAATAATAATAATATAATAATAATAATAATAATAATAATAATAATAATAATAATGTATTAATTAAGTATTTTAAATTATAATTCACAACTTGCTAGCGCACAAGAAACAAATCCACGAATCATCATTACATTCTGTAACACCTACACATGATCTATGGTGCCAAATATTGCAACGGTCACAGCATACCATCAGCTTCAAATCATTTGGCTTTCTGCAAATGCAGTACACTTCCATCGAGAATGTCTGGATGATTCGTTTTCTTCTCAGTGTCTGAGCTGCAAGGAATGAGATGAGACACTTTCCTTTAAAGTTCTCTTGAAGATGTTGTCTCATATTCTGCATATCATACGAGGTTCACCGGATCTACACCACTTGCAAGTGATGCAGCAAACGCCACAGCATATACCCCACTCATTCTTGAGTCCCTGTGTCTGCTGACATTCATTATATTGCATATCAGCTTATCATCCTGGCAATTAGCAAGAGCATACAAGATAACTTCAGTAGATTTGGATGGTAATTTTTGCCTGGTGTCGTATATGTTAATTTGTCCAGTTACTCCAATGTTGGAAACGGTGACCCAGTGACAATCATCAACTTGGATAATTTGAATAAATTAACCAATTGCAACTGGCCAGGAGAGGTCCCGCTACAACGCTGGGTCATGAAGGCCTTCTATGCTTGGCACAGTCGAATGTGAAGCACTGTTATCACTCTCCTAATTGTTGCATTGGTGTGAGGAGTGGCAGTGATTGGTGCAGTTTATTTTTTCTTTAAATAGGGACATATATTTGTACTGCAGATACCAGTGCAGTTGCACCGTTTCTTTATATATTTTATACTTGGGTTAGCAAGGCGAGACGCTTCTCTTAACGTGATACTGTTGGTATCAAACAGAAATAGTTTTTAAAGTATGTATCTTAATAAATTTGAACCTTATATTATTTAACATCAACAAATTAGATTTCGAATGTTAAAACCAATTTCAACCAATTAAAGGATTTATCCTTTAATGTTAAAAATTGTTCAAACTGAAATAAATATATAACACTGTACAGTACAGTTGTGTTTGCCTGCCACAGCCTGCCACAGCCTTGAGAGCACGGAGCCTCTCTCTACATTGGCGACCCAGTCTGGCTAAAACATTGCGGTACAGTAGAACCTCAAGACCAAGGTATTTGTATTTCGTAACATAGTCGAGCAGAGAGCCATCATCCAACTGCATTCTGCGAACGGCCCCACCCCGTCTGGGTGGGTGTCGGTTCAGGATCTTTGTTTTCTCTACTGAGATGACTAAGCATAGTTCCAAACATGTGTACCATACAGAGTTCAGAACATTTTGGGTGTTGGTATACCCATTGGTGTGGATCAGTATATCATCCACATAGCTAATGATGTGTTCGCTGGACCTTCTAGTTACTAAGTTTAAAAATTGCATTGATTAACACATTGAACAGAGTACGACTGAGGACACCTCCCTGTGGAGTGCCAAGTTCAAAATCTCTCGTTACACCCCTATGCCCTTGGAACAGTACAGATGACTTCCTGTTGGATAGATAACCTCTTATCCACCGTAGAAGCCATCCTCCAACATTCATTTTAGCAAGTTCTCTCAGAATGACGTGTGGGTTAGCAATGTCAAAGGCTGACTTAAGATCTAGGAAAGTGGTATATGACCTATCAGTATGCAGGGTGAGGAATGTGGTAATACAGTGATGTACACTCTTTCCATGCGTAAAGCCATATATCTGGGGAGACAACATATTATTAATTTTGTAAAGGAGACGGTTGAGAACCATCCTCTCAAGATACTTATAAAGACAACTAGTGAGGGAGATTGGTCGAAAAGCACTCGGCTGGTGAGGTTTAGGAATGGGAATAATAACACTGTTGGTCCATGACTTAGGAAGCTCCCCAGTTACATAGCTAATATTATACAATTGAAGCAAGGGATTCCCTGGAACTAGCAGAAGCATACGCAGTATGCCGTAAGTAACTCCATCCTCCCCGGGTGATGTAGCTTTGCCTTTATGTAGAGCAGAGTCTAGTTTGTATTTAGTAAAAAACATGTCACAGTCATCCTCTTGATGACGCACGAAGTCAAGGAACCTTGCCCTATCAGTATATCTATTATTTAATTCATTCTGTGAGGGTAGAGGAAGACTGTCAAAGCTGGAAGTCGTGGCCCAACCATCAACAAGCTCATTTGCTCTGTGCAGAGGATTAGGGTACGAGATCTCTGCAGCATTTTTCCCTTTGATCTTGTTGATATCCTTCCATGCCCGATTTAGTAGCGTGTGAGAATTGAGACCACGGACAAAAGTTTCCCAGTCTGTCTGCCTCAGCTCCACCATACGTTCCCTGGCCTTAGCCAGAGCCGCTTGAAAGAGCCGAAGAATTTCAGCAGTGCGGATCCTTCTATAAGCTAGTCCAATTATTCCGGCAGTGCGTTTTAGTGCATGCAATTTAGAATCATTATAATAAGCATAAGTGCTATGACCAGTGTAATTTGGGTTACGTGGCCTGGACGATGGATCAAGTGATTCTATAAACTGGTCGATAGTATCTGTGAGCTCATTGTTAAAATCTTCAACTAATGAAGGCTCAGATGAACTGCACCAATCTGACACATGAGCAACAAGATTGTCTCGTTGTTCGATGGGCAGAGCCAGCCTCTTCCGCTTGAACATTCTGCCGGGGAGGATAGAGCTGCCAATGCTTACAGTTGGTGTCAATCATGGAATTAACGTGAGACTTGCTAGAATGTTTTATGTATCATTTATACGCTCTGTGATTGACTACAATGCTCTACATCTCACACTGTATACTGACAAAGAGCTAAAATCTCTTGAAACCTTGCAAAACGAAGCTATGCGTCTCATCCTTGGGGCTCCAAAGTCCACGAGAATAGTTAATATGAGAGCAGAGTTAAAATTACCTACCATAAGTGAGAGAATTTTGTCTATTAGCACAGTTTTCGGCGTGAAGGCATTGAGTAGATCTAGGCAACACATGAAGTTTCAAGCTAAACTTTCTAATATGCTGCACTCACCTGAGGTCTATAGAAGAAGAACGAAATCTGATTATGCATATTGGTTCTATAAGGTAGCCAACTCCATCAAAATATTAAATATGTACCCAACTCAACTAATGATTTATCAACCAATTACTCCATGGGATAACTGGGATTTATCAGTTGATTTTGTAAATGCGCCCAAGAAAGATAGTGTGCACTCTACATTATTAAAACAGTTAACACTGAAAAGCATCACTGAAAGTACTCAGAGTTTGGGTAACGATGTGTATCAGTGCTATACCGACGGCTCTGTAGATGAAGGTGGACGATGTACCGGATGTGCATGTAATATATTTGAACAATCTACTCTCGTACATACAGCAATGAAGCGCGTCAATGACTGGGCAAGTACAACTCAAACCGAACTTGCAGGCATATACCTTGCCACTGAATTTTTAAAAGACAAAGGCAGTGGACTTATATACTGTGACTCGCAGAGTGCACTCCTGGCATTGAACGCACATATTAGTGACACCCATAAAATAGTCAGTGATATTCGAATGAATGTTTTAGCTGCTAAAGAAAACAGATTTGAAATTAAATTCCTATGGATACCATCACATGTTGGCATCTCAAGGCATGACACTGTTGATATGCTTGCAAAGACAGCCTGTAGAAAACCAGTGGTAGAAATTGATATGGGTATTTCATTAGCAGTGACAAAGAGAATACTTAAACAAATATCTAATGAAGATCTCACCGACCTAACAAATTCACAAAGACCTGAAAGCTGTAGCATTAAATATTATGATAGATATCGTGAGGAAACATTCACATATGGGACTAATAGAACAAGAACCCGGCAATGTGATGTTATAGTGGCCAGAATACGCCTGGGATATAGACGTATCTGGCAACTTTCTCAAAACCCAAATGTCGAGTACACAATGTGTCAACTTTGTGAAAGAGAAAACATGCACTCTCTTGAACATTATATTGTAGAATGTCCCATACTGGCTGACTTTCGCCCCCCTGGGCTAAGGTATGCTGAACTTTGTAATTACTATATGAGTACTGGAACACTTGATGATATATTGGACTTGTACCCAAGATTGACCATGTAATAGATTAATTATACAATGTATGTGATGTAACTATATAACCTGAGCTTGTAAAAGCACCTTAATCGCCTTCAGTGATTAAGTGCTTAATTGCACACTAGTTTCTTTATCAGCTATCTCACCCTGTCAGAGTAAATGAGATAAATGTCTGTGAAAGCATGTGTGTATATATGTATATGTGTGTGTATGTGTATGTATGGGTATAAAGTATATATGGAAGCTGATCAGAATTACATTTCACCTTTGTAAATGTACATTAATGACACTGTGTAGATGACACATCGAACACTTTATGTAAGGCATACATAAATCTGTGTATCTATGTATTTACGTATATAGGTTAGCTTAGCATTTTTAAAACACCGACTCACCTTCAGTGGTTGATTGTTCAATAAACCCTTGAACTATATGTTTAACACATCTCTAACCCTGTCCATGGAGGACAGAAGAAAATGTATATAAGCTGGTTAGCATTGTTAATGTGTGGCCACGTCTGTGGTAGAAAACAAAAAAAAAAAAAAAAAAAAAAAAAAAAAAAAAAAAAAAAAAAAAATGCTTACAGTGGCTAATATGGCAAGATGATCAGACGCCATATCTGGTGACCCTACACACTAGTTACTATGGTGGCCCTACACACTAGTTACTGTGGTGACCCTCCACACTAGTTACTATGGTGGCCCTACACACTAGTTACTATGGTGGCCCTACACACTAGTTACTATGGTGGCCCTACACACTAGTTACTATTGTTGCCCTACACACTAGTTACTATGGTGGCCCTCCACACTAGTTACTATGGTGGCCCTACACACTAGTTATTGTGGTGACCCTACACACTAGTTACTATTGTGGCCCTACACACTAGTTACTATGGTGGCCCTTCACACTAGTTTTTATAGTGGCCCTACACACTAGTTACTATGGTGGCCCTACACACTAGTTACTGTGGTGACCCTACAAACTAGTTACTATGGTGGCCCTACACACTAGTTACTGTGGTGACCCTACACACTAGTTACTATGGTGGCCCTACACACTAGTTACTGTGGTGACCCTCCACACTAGTTACTGTGGTGGCCCTACACACTAGTTACTATGGTGGCCCTACACACTAGTTACAATGGTGGACCTACACACTAGTTACTGTGGTGGCCCTACACACTAGTTACTGTGGTGACCCTACACACTAGTTACTATGGTGACCCTACACACTAGTTACTATGGTTGCCCTACACACTAGTTACTGTGGTGACCCTCCACACTAGTTACTGTGGTGACCCTACACACTATTTACTATGGTGACCCTACACACTAGTTACTATTGTGGCCCTACACACTAGTTACTATGGTGGCCCTACACACTAGTTACAGTGGTGACCATACACACTAGTTACTATGGTGGCCCTACACACTAGTTACTATGGTGGCCCTACACACTAGTTACTATGGTGGCCCTACACACTAGTTTTTATGGTGGCCCTACACACTAGTTACTATGGTGGTCCTACACACTAGTTACTGTGGTGACCCTCCACACTAGTTACTGTGGTGGCCCTACACACTAGTTACTATGGTGGCCCTACACACTAGTTTCTGTGGTGACCCTCCACACTAGTTACTATGGTGGCCCTACACTCTAGTTACTGTGGTGGCCCTACACACTAGTTACTGTGGTGGCCCTACACACTAGTTACTATGGTGGCTCTACACACTAGTTACTATGGTGACCCTCCACACTAGTTACTGAGGTGACTCTCCACACTAGTTACTGTGGTGGCCCTACACACTAGTTACTGTGGTGACCCTACACACTAGATACTGTGGTGGCCCTACACACTAGTTACTATGGTGGCCCTACACACTAGTAACTCTGGTGACCCTACACACTAGTTACTGTGTTGGCCCTACACACTAGTTACTATGGTGACCTTCCACACTAGTTACTATGGTGGCCCTACACACTAGTTACTGTGGTGACCATCCACACTAGTTACTATCGTGACCCTACACACTAGTTACTGTGGTGGCCTTACACACTAGTTACTATGGTGACCCTACACACTAGTTACTATGGTGACCCTTCCAACTAGTTACTGTGGTGACCCTCCACACTAGTTACTGTGGTGACCCTCCACACTAGTTACTGTGGTGACCCTACACACTAGTTACTGTGGTGACCCTACACACTAGTTACTATGGTGGCCCTACACACTAGTTACTGTTGTGACCCTCCACACTAGTTACCATGGTGGCCCTACACACTAGTTACTGTGGTGACCCTACACACTAGTTACTGTGGTGGCCCTACACACTAGTTACTGTGGTGGCCCTACACACTAGTTACTGTGGTGACCCTACACACTAGATACTGTGGTGGCCCTACACACTAGTTACTATGGTGGCCCTACACACTAGTAACTCTGGTGACCCTACACACTAGTTACTGTTTTGGCCCTACACACTAGTTACTATGGTGACCTTCCACACTAGTTACTATGGTGGCCCTACACACTAGTTACTGTGGTGACCAACCACACTAGTTACTATCGTGACCCTACACACTAGTTACTGTGGTGGCCCTACACACTAGTTACTATGGTGACCCTACACACTAGTTACTATGGTGACCCTCCACACTAGTTACTGTGGTGACCCTCCACACTAGTTACTGTGGTGACCCTCCACACTAGTTACTGTGGTGACCCTACACACTAGTTACTGTGGTGACCCTACACACTAGTTACTATGGTGGCCCTACACACTAGTTACTGTGGTGACCCTCCACACTAGTTACTATGGTGGCCCTACACACTAGTTACTGTGGTGACCCTACACACTAGTTACTGTGGTGGCCCTACACACTAGTTACTGTGGTGGCCCTACACACTAGTTACTATGGTGACCCTACACACTAGTTACTTTGGTGACCCTACACACTAGTTACTGTGGTGACCCTACACACTAGTTACTGTGGTGACCCTACACACTAGTTACTGTGGTGACCCTACACACTAGTTACTATGGTGACCCTACACACTAGTTACTATGGTGACCCTACACACTAGTTACTGTGGTGGCCCTACACACTAGTTACTGTGGTGGCCCTACACACTAGTTACTATGGTGACCCTACACACTAGTTACTATGGTGACCCTACACACTAGTTACTATGGTGACCCTACACACTAGTTACTGTGGTGACCCTACACACTAGTTACTGTGGTGACCCTACACACTAGTTACTATGGTGACCCTACACACTAGTTACTATGGTGACCCTACACACTAGTTACTATGGTGACCCTACACACTAGTTACTGTGGTGGCCCTACACACTAGTTACTGTGGTGACCCTACACACTAGTTACTATGGTGACCCTACACACTAGTTACTGTGGTGACCCTACACACTAGTTACTGTGGTGGCCCTACACACTAGTTACTGTGGTGACCCTACACACTAGTTACTGTGGTGGCCCTACACACTAGTTACTATGGTGGCCCTACACACTAGTTACTGTGGTGACCCTACACACTAGTTACTGTGGTGGCCCTACACACTAGTTACTATGGTGACCCTACACACTAGTTACTATGGTGGCCCTACACACTAGTTACTGTGGTGACCCTACACACTAGTTACTGTGGTGGCCCTACACACTAGTTACTGTGGTGACCCTACACACTAGTTACTATGGTGACCCTACACACTAGTTACTGTGGTGGCCCTACACACTAGTTACTATGGTGACCCTACACACTAGTTACTATGGTGACCCTACACACTAGTTACTGTGGTGACCCTACACACTAGTTACTGTGGTGACCCTACACACTAGTTACTGTGGTGACCCTACACACTAGTTACTGTGGTGACCCTACACACTAGTTACTATGGTGGCCCTACACACTAGTTACTGTGGTGACCCTACACACTAGTTACTATGGTGGCCCTACACACTAGTTACTGTGGTGACCCTACACACTAGTTACTGTGGTGGCCCTACACACTAGTTACTATGGTGACCCTACACACTAGTTACTGTGGTGACCCTCCACACTAGTTACTATGGTGACCCTACACACTAGTTACTATGGTGGCCCTACACACTAGTTACTGTGGTGACCCTACACACTAGTTACTATGGTGGCCCTACACACTAGTTACTATGGTGGCCCTACACACTAGTTACTGTGGTGACCCTACACACTAGTTACTATGGTGGCCCTACACACTAGTTACTATGGTGGACCTACACACTAGTTACTGTGGTGGCCCTACACACTAGTTACTGTGGTGACCCTACACACTAGTTACTATGGTGACCCTACACACTAGTTACTATGGTGGCCCTACACACTAGTTACTGTGGTGACCCTACACACTAGTTACTATGGTGACCCTACACACTAGTTACTATGGTGGCCCTACACACTAGTTACTGTGGTGACCCTACACACTAGTTACTGTGGTGACCCTACACACTAGTTACTATGGTGACCCTACACACTAGTTACTATGGTGGCCCTACACACTAGTTACTATGGTGGCCCTACACACTAGTTACTGTGGTGACCCTACACACTAGTTACTATGGTGGCCCTACACACTAGTTACTATGGTGACCCTCCACACTAGTTACTGTGGTGGCCCTACACACTAGTTACTATGGTGACCCTCCACACTAGTTACTGTGGTGACCCTACACACTAGTTACTATGGTGGCCCTACACACTAGTTACTGTGGTGACCCTCCACACTAGTTACTATGGTGGCCCTACACACTAGTTACTGTGGTGGCCCTACACACTAGTTACTGTGGTGGCCCTACACACTAGTTACTATGGTGGCCCTACACACTAGTTACTATGGTGACCCTACACACTAGTTACTGTGGTGACCCTACACACTAGTTACTGTGGTGGCCCTACACACTAGTTACTGTGGTGACCCTACACACTAGTTACTGTGGTGGCCCTACACACTAGTTACTATGGTGCCCTACACACTAGTTACTATGGTGACCCTACACACTAGTTACTGTGGTGGCCCTACACACTAGTTACTATGGTGACCCTACACACTAGTTACTATGGTGGCCCTACACACTAGTTACTGTGGTGACCCTACACACTAGTTACTGTGGTGGCCCTACACACTAGTTACTGTGGTGACCCTCACACTAGTTACTATGGTGACCCTACACACTAGTTACTGTGGTGGCCCTACACACTAGTTACTATGGTGACCCTACACACTAGTTACTATGGTGACCCTACACACTAGTTACTGTGGTGACCCTACACACTAGTTACTGTGGTGACCCTACACACTAGTTACTGTGGTGACCCTACACACTAGTTACTGTGGTGACCCTACACACTAGTTACTATGGTGGCCCTACACACTAGTTACTGTGGTGACCCTACACACTAGTTACTGTGGTGGCCCTACACACTAGTTACTGTGGTGGCCCTACACACTAGTTACTATGGTGACCCTACACACTAGTTACTGTGGTGACCCTACACACTAGTTACTGTGGTGACCCTACACACTAGTTACTGTGGTGACCCTACACACTAGTTACTGTGGTGACCCTACACACTAGTTACTATGGTGACCCTACACACTAGTTACTGTGGTGGCCCTACACACTAGTTACTGTGGTGGCCCTACACACTAGTTACTATGGTGACCCTACACACTAGTTACTATGGTGACCCTACACACTAGTTACTATGGTGACCCTACACACTAGTTACTGTGGTGACCCTACACACTAGTTACTGTGGTGACCCTACACACTAGTTACTATGGTGACCCTACACACTAGTTACTGTGGTGACCCTACACACTAGTTACTATGGTGACCCTACACACTAGTTACTGTGGTGGCCCTACACACTAGTTACTGTGGTGACCCTACACACTAGTTACTATGGTGACCCTACACACTAGTTACTGTGGTGACCCTACACACTAGTTACTGTGGTGGCCCTACACACTAGTTACTATGGTGGCCCTACACACTAGTTACTGTGGTGACCCTACACACTAGTTACTATGGTGGCCCTACACACTAGTTACTGTGGTGACCCTACACACTAGTTACTATGGTGGCCCTACACACTAGTTACTGTGGTGCCCTACACACTAGTTACTGTGGTGGCCCTACACACTAGTTACTATGGTGGCCCTACACACTAGTTACTATGGTGACCCTACACACTAGTTACTGTGGTGACCCTACACACTAGTTACTGTGGTGACCCTACACACTAGTTACTGTGGTGACCCTACACACTAGTTACTGTGGTGGCCCTACACACTAGTTACTATGGTGGCCCTACACACTAGTTACTGTGGTGACCCTACACACTAGTTACTGTGGTGGCCCTACACACTAGTTACTATGGTGACCCTCCACACTAGTTACTATGGTGGCCCTACACACTAGTTACTGTGGTGACCCTCCACACTAGTTACTATGGTGACCCTACACACTAGTTACTGTGGTGGCCCTACACACTAGTTACTATGGTGACCCTACACACTAGTTACTATGGTGACCCTACACACTAGTTACTGTGGTGACCCTACACACTAGTTACTGTGGTGACCCTACACACTAGTTACTATGGTGACCCTACACACTAGTTACTGTGGTGGCCCTACACACTAGTTACTGTGGTGACCCTACACACTAGTTACTATGGTGACCCTACACACTAGTTACTGTGGTGACCCTACACACTAGTTACTGTGGTGGCCCTACACACTAGTTACTGTGGTGACCCTACACACTAGTTACTGTGGTGGCCCTACACACTAGTTACTATGGTGGCCCTACACACTAGTTACTGTGGTGACCCTACACACTAGTTACTGTGGTGGCCCTACACACTAGTTACTATGGTGACCCTACACACTAGTTACTATGGTGACCCTACACACTAGTTACTGTGGTGACCCTACACACTAGTTACTGTGGTGACCCTACACACTAGTTACTGTGGTGACCCTACACACTAGTTACTGTGGTGACCCTACACACTAGTTACTATGGTGGCCCTACACACTAGTTACTGTGGTGACCCTACACACTAGTTACTATGGTGGCCCTACACACTAGTTACTGTGGTGACCCTACACACTAGTTACTGTGGTGGCCCTACACACTAGTTACTATGGTGACCCTACACACTAGTTACTGTGGTGACCCTACACACTAGTTACTATGGTGACCCTACACACTAGTTACTATGGTGGCCCTACACACTAGTTACTGTGGTGACCCTACACACTAGTTACTATGGTGGCCCTACACACTAGTTACTGTGGTGACCCTACACACTAGTTACTATGGTGCCCTACACACTAGTTACTGTGGTGACCCTACACACTAGTTACTGTGGTGGCCCTACACACTAGTTACTATGGTGGCCCTACACACTAGTTACTATGGTGGACCTACACACTAGTTACTGTGGTGGCCCTACACACTAGTTACTGTGGTGACCCTACACACTAGTTACTATGGTGACCCTACACACTAGTTACTATGGTGGCCCTACACACTAGTTACTGTGGTGACCCTACACACTAGTTACTATGGTGACCCTACACACTAGTTACTATGGTGGCCCTACACACTAGTTACTGTGGTGACCCTACACACTAGTTACTATGGTGACCCTACACACTAGTTACTATGGTGGCCCTACACACTAGTTACTGTGGTGACCCTACACACTAGTTACTGTGGTGACCCTACACACTAGTTACTATGGTGGCCCTACACACTAGTTACTGTGGTGACCCTACACACTAGTTACTATGGTGGCCCTACACACTAGTTACTATGGTGACCCTACACACTAGTTACTGTGGTGGCCCTACACACTAGTTACTGTGGTGACCCTACACACTAGTTACTGTGGTGACCCTACACACTAGTTACTATGGTGGCCCTACACACTAGTTACTGTGGTGACCCTACACACTAGTTACTATGGTGGCCCTACACACTAGTTACTGTGGTGGCCCTACACACTAGTTACTGTGGTGGCCCTACACACTAGTTACTATGGTGGCCCTACACACTAGTTACTGTGGTGACCCTACACACTAGTTACTGTGGTGACCCTACACACTAGTTACTGTGGTGGCCCTACACACTAGTTACTGTGGTGACCCTACACACTAGTTACTGTGGTGGCCCTACACACTAGTTACTATGGTGGCCCTACACACTAGTTACTGTGGTGACCCTACACACTAGTTACTGTGGTGGCCCTACACACTAGTTACTATGGTGACCCTACACACTAGTTACTATGGTGGCCCTACACACTAGTTACTGTGGTGACCCTACACACTAGTTACTGTGGTGGCCCTACACACTAGTTACTGTGGTGACCCTCACACTAGTTACTATGGTGACCCTACACACTAGTTACTGTGGTGGCCCTACACACTAGTTACTATGGTGACCCTACACACTAGTTACTGTGGTGACCCTACACACTAGTTACTGTGGTGACCCTACACACTAGTTACTGTGGTGACCCTACACACTAGTTACTGTGGTGACCCTACACACTAGTTACTGTGGTGACCCTACACACTAGTTACTATGGTGGCCCTACACACTAGTTACTGTGGTGACCCTACACACTAGTTACTGTGGTGGCCCTACACACTAGTTACTGTGGTGACCCTACACACTAGTTACTGTGGTGACCCTACACACTAGTTACTATGGTGACCCTACACACTAGTTACTGTGGTGACCCTACACACTAGTTACTGTGGTGACCCTACACACTAGTTACTATGGTGACCCTACACACTAGTTACTATGGTGACCCTACACACTAGTTACTGTGGTGGCCCTACACACTAGTTACTGTGGTGGCCCTACACACTAGTTACTATGGTGGCCCTACACACTAGTTACTATGGTGACCCTACACACTAGTTACTGTGGTGACCCTCCACACTAGTTACTGTGGTGGCCCTACACACTAGTTACTGTGGTGACCCTACACACTAGTTACTGTGGTGGCCCTACACACTAGTTACTATGGTGGCCCTACACACTAGTTACTGTGGTGACCCTACACACTAGTTACTGTGGTGCCCTACACACTAGTTACTATGGTGACCCTACACACTAGTTACTATGGTGGCCTACACACTAGTTACTGTGGTGACCCTACACACTAGTTACTGTGGTGGCCCTACACACTAGTTACTGTGGTGACCCTCACACTAGTTACTATGGTGACCCTACACACTAGTTACTGTGGTGGCCCTACACACTAGTTACTATGGTGACCCTACACACTAGTTACTATGGTGACCCTACACACTAGTTACTGTGGTGACCCTACACACTAGTTACTGTGGTGACCCTACACACTAGTTACTGTGGTGACCCTACACACTAGTTACTGTGGTGACCCTACACACTAGTTACTATGGTGGCCCTACACACTAGTTACTGTGGTGACCCTACACACTAGTTACTGTGGTGGCCCTACACACTAGTTACTGTGGTGGCCCTACACACTAGTTACTATGGTGACCCTACACACTAGTTACTGTGGTGACCCTACACACTAGTTACTGTGGTGACCCTACACACTAGTTACTGTGGTGACCCTACACACTAGTTACTGTGGTGGCCCTACACACTNCAAAGCCTCTGGGTAACGAGTCGTGATACACATCATCGTAATTAGATAAATATTACCAGACTTAGTTCTAGGTAATGGACCAACACAGTCCATTACCACATGAGAAAATGGTTCCTCCGGCACGACAATAGGCTTAAGAGGAGCTTTAGGTGGAGTCTGGTTTGGTTTCCCAACAAGTTGACAAGCAATACATGCATTACAAAATTTTGCCACATCGCTTTTCAGCTTGGGCCAGAAAAAGTACTTGCAGATTTTGTGATAGGTAATATTAATGCCTTGATGTCCCCCCATAGGATCATCATGGGCAGCTGACAAAACTCTTTCTCTATAGCAGGTCGGCAACATAACCTGGTGGACTACCTCCCACTCATTTGACAAGGGAGCACTCTGAGGTCTCCATTTTCTCATCAAAATCCGATCATTGTAGTAGTACCCAGTTGCTGCGTCTACAATTTCCTCCCTAGAGACGGCTGTCTCGTGACAATCTGCAAGACTGGGGTCAGCTTTTTGTAACTCACTCAAGGAGGCATCCAGGCCTTGGTCAGATGCCATTGGCCGAGGCTCAACAGTGTTCTCCACCTCCCCACTACTCTCGGTAGGCGGCAGTGGCAGGCTCTCCACAATGTCCTCGGCCCTGTCATCGAGTCGGGCCATGAATGTGTCCGCAAGGTCCACTGGGCTTTCACCACTCGGAAGGTCCCTCGTGTCCTTGGGATTTACCACCTTGGCAAGCACAGGGCTGCCCTTACATTTAAGTCCCATAGACCTAGTCACCACGCACGCAGGGTACACAACATTATCCTCTGCGGTGGGTGAATCCAGGCAAACCTTTGGGTTAGGCAACATAACAGGCAGTCTGGAGTCCCCTACCTTATCCCCTGCTAAATCATTACCCAATATTACATCAACATTAGGGAAAGGTAGGTACGAAGTGACTCCGACTGTACAAATACCCTTGTGGAAATCAGATTCCAGGGTAACCTTACGGAGGGGTACTGCTCGAGTATCACTAGTGACACCCTCGACCAGTACCACCTCTCCAGTGTCGAGAGTATTGGCACCTTGCAAGGCACTCTCTAAAATTAAAGTCTGGATGGCACCGGTGTCTCGGAAGATCACCACGTCCCTCCAGGAAGAACCCTCAGACAAAAGTAGTCTCCCTTTCGATAAGAATGGGGTAAGCAGGTCCAACCACTGTGGGTTGGAAGTCTTACTCCCTAACCCTTCAGAAGGCCTCAAGCCCTGTGTCACAACGAGAGCATTGGGTCTTTTTTCCGGGTACAGTTGCCAACAACGGCTAATATGGTGGGTTGAACTTTTACAATGACCACAAAAACGTCGGGGAGAAGAGACATTACTAACCGAATTACCCTTCGGTTCACTCTTGAGTGTCGTGGGGCTAAACAATTTAACAGGGTTAGTTATGTCTGAAACAGAAGGTGCATTAGGTAAAGGTTTAGAATGAGCTGGTCTGGACTGGCTGTGGGTATAAGTTTTGCTACTCTGTGGGGTAAAATTATTTTATTGGGCCTTTTGCCCGCCAACTGGTAGTTTTCTGCCATCTTGGCCAAATCCCCTATTTTAGAATTTAACTCTCCCCTTCCTCTTAAATACTGAGCTACCATGTCTGGCATACTATCTATAAACTGTTCCTTTAAAACTAAGTCTTTTAATGCCTCGAATGTTTCGGCTTTAGCCGAGCGAATCCATTTATCAAACAGCCTACTTTGATCAGTCGCGAATTCCGTGAACGGTTGGTTGTGTGTAGGCCTAAGGTTGCGATAAGCTTGGCGGTGAGCTTCAGGAGTAATTTCATATGCCCTCAAAATTCGTTCCCTGACTTTATCATAATCAAAACACTCGTCGTCAGGCATATTAATAAAAATATCTTGGGCTTTACCCCTGAGTCTTCCCTGTAGGATTTTCACCCACTCTTCCTTTGGCCAGGTCATGGACAGGGCCAATCTCTGAAAATGGTTGAAAAACCTTTCAGGATCCGACTCTGAAAATTCAGGCAAGTTATGCTTCTCATAATGCCTGGGGTTTGAATCCCCGGTAGGTGGAGGTCTAGGGGCAGTCGCTCTAATTCTAGCCTCCTCGGTTTTGAGTCTTTGCTCCTCTAATTTTATTCTTGCTAACTCTAGAGCTAACTCTCTCTCTGTATGAGCTGCACTTTCTGTTTGGCTAGGCTGGCATAAAGGAGTATCCTCTGCCAATAGTCCTTCATCGATACAATGTTGTAGTATTTCATTCAACAAGATCCACTTTTTATTTGCGGCATTTAATTCTAGACCAAATTCCTTGCCTAACAATACTAAATTAGACTTGGTAAGTTTCTTTATTTCCCCCAATGAAGGCTCCTCTGCCAGTCTCTGCATGTCAGAAGACATCACTAAAAATTTTAGCTCCTAGCCACAGAAAAATTTAAAATTAAAATTGAAAAAAAAAACAAAAATTTGCACGGCCCCTAACACAAGGCCACACTAACCTTAATCGTGAAGAGATCCAGTTGGGTGTCCAGTCAGTGCAATGAATGTCCTACGCCAGGTGAGCTGGACCCTAGGCTAGCACACAACCGTTCTGCGGAAACAAGAATTTTTTAGTTTTGGCATTCAAAGATCTAATTTTTTACAATAATAGTTCTTCCCGGACTGGCCAACCACTTGTTATGAACAATGGTGGGCTTGCTATGGGGAACTGGTACTATTAAGGGGTAAGGGTAAGTAGACTAGAGGTATCAAGATATGGGAGAACAAAAGGCCCGGCCCCAAAGTAAAATATCCACAAGAATAAATGCTTGCTACTAAACCTGGTTAGTCTAGGAAATGATTATTGAACTCCCACACAGGAATAAGGGATACTCTGTTCAACCTTACTTATTTATTAACCCCTTAACACCCCCCATACACAATCTCACCAATAACAATTTAATACTAACTTTACCACACAATCTTACGTTAAAAGCCTTGGTCCACGTAGACAGGATACAAGGTTTTACACTGAAAGCAAGCTAGGGTAAAGCTCTACTATAACACCTAGAGTCAGCCTAGGGTAGGGGACCACGTGGTACACTGGGACCCCTGTTAGCATAACAGGTACAAAAACTTAAATATACTTACTACACCCCAGGTATACTACTCTACACATATAACGATAGGTATGCCAGACATATACAAACTGAGTAATGGAGTACTTAACCAACTAAGTCACAGAAATAGAGAATCCAGAGGAAGTAAGAGGAAGGAGGAGAGCACGTCCGAACACCACAGCCGCCAGCAGAGAGAAGACCGTCCCAGCAGCATGCGTGAGTGGTGCCGGGAAGAGCCCAATTGATCATACAGCTATACACATTAAAACATCTTCCCCTTATGCCTCATATTGCTACTTTCCTCATTCTACGGGTAGTTAAACTTATAACAATGTTACTTAATCCACCACAAGTTTAAGAGTCTAAATGCTTTGTGAGCCACACAAATAATCTACTTCTGGCAGGGATGATTACAAACAGCTACATCTCTCTAAGCGTGCCCTGCCATATTGTCGTTAATAAGCTCAATTTTGACCTCTGGTTTCCATCTAAAGAACCCAGAGTCGTAACACTCCTCTAATTCCTCTAACAGTGACCTACACACTAGTTACTATGGTGACCCTACACACTAGTTATTGTGGTGGCCCTACACACTAGTTACTGTGGTGGCCCTACACACTAGTTACTATGGTGACCCTCCACACTAGTTACTGTGGTGACCCTACACACTAGTTACTGTGGTGACCCTCCACACTAGTTACTATGGTGGCCCTACACACTAGTTACTATGGTGACCCTCCACACTAGATACTGTGGTGACCCTACACACTAGTTACTATGGTGGCCCTACACACTAGTTACTGTGGTGACCCTCCACACTAGTTACCATGGTGGCCCTACACATTAGTTACTGTGGTGACCCTACACACTAGTTACTGTGGTGGCCCTACAAACTAGTTGCTGTGGTGGCCCTACACACTAGTTACTGTGGTGACCCTACACACTAGTTACTGTGGTGACCCTACACACTAGTTACTATGGTGACCCTACACACTAGTTACTATGGTGACCCTACACACTAGTTACTATGGTGACCCTACACACTAGTTATTGTGGTGGCCCTACACACAAGTTACTGTGGTGGCCCTACACACTAGTTACTATGGTGACCCTCCACACTAGTTACTGTGGTGACCCTACACACTAGTTACTGTGGTGACCCTACACACTAGTTACTGTGGTGACCCTACACACTAGTTACTGTGGTGGCCCTCCACACTAGTTACTATGGTGGCCCTACACACTAGTTACTATGGTGACCCTCCACACTAGATACTGTGGTGACCCTACACACTAGTTACTATGGTGGCCCTACACACTAGTTACTATGGTGACCCTCCACACTAGTTACCATGGTGGCCCTACACACTAGTTACTGTGGTGACCCTACACACTAGTTACTGTGGTGGCCCTACAAACTAGTTGCTGTGGTGGCCCTACACACTAGTTACTGTGGTGACCCTACACACTAGTTACTGTGGTGACCCTACACACTAGTTACTATGGTGACCCTACACACTAGTTACTATGGTGACCCTACACACTAGTTACTATGGTGACCCTACACACTAGTTATTGTGGTGGCCCTATACACAAGTTACTGTGGTGGCCCTACACACTAGTTACTATGGTGACCCTCCACACTAGTTACTGTGGTGACCCTACACACTAGTTACTGTGGTGACCCTACACACTAGTTACTGTGGTGACCCTACACACTAGTTACTGTGGTGGCCCTCCACACTAGTTACTGTGGTGGCCCTCCACACTAGTTACTATAGTGGCCCTACACACTAGTTACTATGGTGGCCCTACACACTAGTTACTGTGGTGACCCTACACACTAGTTACTGTGGTGACCCTACACACTAGTTACTATGGTGGCCCTACACACTAGTTACTATGGTGACCCTACACACTAGTTACTGTGGTGGCCCTACACACTAGTTACTATGGTGACCCTCCACACTAGTTACTATGGTGACCCTACACACTAGTTACTATGGTGACCCTACACACTAGTTATTGTGGTGGCCCTACACACTAGTTACTGTGGTGGCCCTACACACTAGTTACTATGGTGACCCTCCACACTAGTTACTGTGGTGACCCTACACACTAGTTACTGTGGTGACCCTCCACACTAGTTACTATGGTGGCCCTACACACTAGTTACTATGGTGACCCTCCACACTAGTTACTGTGGTGACCCTACACACTAGTTACTATGGTGGCCCTACACACTAGTTACTGTGGTGACCCTCCACACTAGTTACCATGGTGGCCCTACACACTAGTTACTGTGGTGACCCTACACACTAGTTACTGTGGTGGCCCTACAACTAGTTACTGTGGTGGCCCTACACACTAGTTACTGTGGTGGCCCTACACACTAGTTACTATGGTGACCCTCACACTAGTTACTATGGTGACCCTACACACTAGTTACTGTGGTGACCCTACACACTAGTTACTGTGGTGACCCTACACACTAGTTACTGTGGTGACCCTACACACTAGTTACTGTGGTGGCCCTACACACTAGTTACTGTGGTGGCCCTACACACTAGTTACTATGGTGGCCCTACACACTAGTTACTATGGTGGCCCTACACACTAGTTACTGTGGTGACCCTACACACTAGTTACTGTGGTGACCCTACACACTAGTTACTATGGTGGCCCTACACACTAGTTACTATGGTGACCCTCCACACTAGTTACTGTGGTGGCCCTACACACTAGTTACTATGGTGACCCTCCACACTAGTTACTATGGTGACCCTACACACTAGTTACTATGGTGACCCTACACACTAGTTACTATGGTGACCCTACACACTAGTTACTGTGGTGGCCCTACACACTAGTTACTGTGGTGGCCCTACACACTAGTTACTATGGTGACCCTCCACACTAGTTACTATGGTGGCCCTACACACTAGTTACTATGGTGACCCTCCACACTAGTTACTGTGGTGACCCTACACACTAGTTACTATGGTGGCCCTACACACTAGTTACTGTGGTGACCCTCCACACTAGTTACTATGGTGGCCCTACACACTAGTTACTGTGGTGACCCTACACACTAGTTACTGTGGTGGCCCTACACACTAGTTACTGTGGTGGCCCTACACACTAGTTACTGTGGTGACCCTACACACTAGTTACTGTGGTGACCCTACACACTAGTTACTATGGTGACCCTACACACTAGTTACTATGGTGACCCTACACACTAGTTACTATGGTGACCCTACACACTAGTTACTGTGGTGGCCCTACACACTAGTTACTGTGGTGGCCCTACACACTAGTTACTATGGTGACCCTACACACTAGTTACTGTGGTGACCCTACACACTAGTTACTGTGGTGACCCTACACACTAGTTACTGTGGTGACCCTACACACTAGTTACTGTGGTGGCCCTCCACACTAGTTACTGTGGTGGCCCTCCACACTAGTTACTATGGTGGCCCTACACACTAGTTACTATGGTGGCCCTACACACTAGTTACTGTGGTGACCCTACACACTAGTTACTGTGGTGACCCTACACACTAGTTACTATGGTGGCCCTACACACTAGTTACTATGGTGACCCTCCACACTAGTTACTGTGGTGGCCCTACACACTAGTTACTATGGTGACCCTCCACACTAGTTACTATGGTGACCCTACACACTAGTTACTATGGTGACCCTACACACTAGTTACTATGGTGACCCTACACACTAGTTACTGTGGTGGCCCTACACACTAGTTACTGTGGTGGCCCTACACACTAGTTACTATGGTGACCCTCCACACTAGTTACTGTGGTGACCCTACACACTAGTTACTGTGGTGACCCTCCACACTAGTTACTATGGTGGCCCTACACACTAGTTACTATGGTGACCCTCCACACTAGTTACTGTGGTGACCCTACACACTAGTTACTATGGTGGCCCTACACACTAGTTACTGTGGTGACCCTCCACACTAGTTACCATGGTGGCCCTACACACTAGTTACTGTGGTGACCCTACACACTAGTTACTGTGGTGGCCCTACAAACTAGTTACTGTGGTGGCCCTACACACTAGTTACTATGGTGACCCTACACACTAGTTACTGTGGTGACCCTCCACACTAGTTACTGTGGTGACCCTACACACTAGTTACTGTGGTGACCCTACACACTAGTTACTGTGGTGACCCTACACACTAGTTACTGTGGTGACCCTACACACTAGTTACTATGGTGACCCTACAC
Source organism: Procambarus virginalis (assembly GCA_020271785.1). Lineage (NCBI taxonomy): Eukaryota > Metazoa > Arthropoda > Malacostraca > Decapoda > Cambaridae > Procambarus > Procambarus virginalis. Next base: position 24,846 of record WNGS01011213.1, read on the forward strand.
ACTAGTTACTATGGTGGCCCTACACACTAGTTACTGTGGTGACCTCCACACTAGTTACTGTGGTGACCCTACACACTAGTTACTATGGTGACCCTACACACTAGTTACTATGGTGGCCCTACACACTAGTTACTATGGTGGCCCTACACACTAGTTACTGTGGTGACCCTACACACTAGTTACTATGGTGGCCCTACACACTAGTTACTATGGTGACCCTCCACACTAGTTACTGTGGTGACCCTACACACTAGTTACTATGGTGGCCCTACACACTAGTTTCTGTGGCGACCCTCCACACTAGTTACTATGGTGGCCCTACACACTAGTTACTGTGGTGGCCCTACACACTAGTTACTGTGGTGACCCTACACACTAGTTACTATGGTGACCCTACACACTAGTTACTATGGTGGCCCTACACACTAGTTACTGTGGTGACCCTACACACTAGTTACTATGGTGGCCCTACACACTAGTTACTGTGGTGACCCTACACACTAGTTACTATGGTGGCCCTACACACTAGTTACTGTGGTGACACTCCACACTAGTTACTGTGGTGGCCCTACACACTAGTTACTATGGTGGCCCTACACACTAGTTACAATGGTGGACCTACACACTAGTTACTGTGGTGGCCCTACACACTATTTACTGTGGTGACCCTACACACTAGTTACTATGGTGACCCTACACACTAGTTACTATGGTGGCCTACACACTAGTTACTGTGGTGACCCTACACACTAGTTACTATCGTGACCCTACACACTAGTTAATATGGTGGCCCTACACACTAGTTACTGTGGTGACCCTCCACACTAGTTACTGTGGTGACCCTACACACTATTTACTATGGTGACCCTACACACTAGTTACTATGGTGGCCCTACACACTAGTTACTATGGTGGCCTACACACTAGTTACTGTGGTGACCCTACACACTAGTTACTATGGTGGCCCTACACACTAGTTACTATGGTGACCCTCCACACTAGTTACTGTGGTGGCCCTACACACTAGTTACTATGGTGACCCTCCACACTAGTTACTGTGGTGACCCTACACACTAGTTACTATGGTGGCCCTACACACTAGTTTCTGTGGCGACCCTCCACACTAGTTACTATGGTGGCCCTACACACTAGTTACTGTGGTGGCCCTACACACTAGTTACTGTGGTGGCCCTACACACTAGTTACTATGGTGGCCCTACACACTAGTTACTATGGTGACCCTCCACACTAGTTACTGAGGTGACTCTCCACACTAGTTACTGTGGTGGCCCTACACACTAGTTACTGTGGTGACCCTACACACTAGATTACTGTGGTGGCCCTACACACTAGTTACTATGGTGGCCCTACACACTAGTAACTCTGGGGACCCTATACACTAGTTACTGTGGTGGCCCTACACACTAGTTACTATGGTGACCTTACACTAGTTACTATGGTGGCCCTACACACTAGTTACTGTGTGACCCTACCACACTAGTTACTGTGGTGGCCCTACACACTAGTTACTGTGGTGACCCTCAACACTAGTTACNACTATGGTGGCCCTACACTCTAGTTACTGTGGTGACCCTCCACACTAGTTACCATGGCGGCCCTACACACTAGTTACTACTATGGTGACCCTACACACTAGTTACTATGGTGGCCCTACACACTAGTTACTGTGGTGACCCTACACACTAGTTACTATCGTGACCCTACACACTAGTTACTATGGTGGCCCTTCACACTAGAACTGTGGTGGCCCTACACACTAGTTACTGTGGTGACCCTACCACTAGTTACTATGGTGGCCCTACACACTAGTTACTGTGGTGACCCTCCACACTAGTTACTGTGGTGCCCCTACACACTAGTTACTATGGTGACCCTACACACTAGTTACTATGGTGACCCTACACACTAGTTACTATGGTGGCCCTACACACTAGTTACTGTGGAGGCCCTACAAACTAGTTACTGTGGTGGCCCTTCACACTAGTTACTGTGGTGACCCTACACACTAGTTACTATGGTGGCCCTGCACACTAGTTACTGTGGTGACCCTACACACTAGTTACTATGGTGGCCCTACACACTAGTTACTGTGGTGACCCTCCACACTAGTTACTGTGGTGGCCCTACACACTAGTTACTATGGTGGCCCTACACACTAGTTACAATGGTGGACCTACACACTAGTTACTGTGGTGGCCCTACACACTAGTTACTGTGGTGACCCTACACACTAGTTACTATGGTGACCCTACACACTAGTTACTATGGTGGCCCTACACACTAGTTACTGTAGTGACCCTCCACACTAGTTACTGTGGTGACCCTACACACTATTTACTATGGTGACCCTACACACTAGTTACTATGGTGGCCCTACACACTACTTACTATGGTGGCCCTACACACTAGTTACTGTGGTGACCCTACACACTAGTTACTATGGTGGCCCTACACACTAGTTACTATGGTGACCCTCCTCACTAGTCACTGTGGTGGCCCTACACACTAGTTACTATGGTGACCCTCCACACTAGTTACTGTGGTGACCCTACACACTAGTTACTATGGTGGCCCTACACACTAGTTTCTGTGGTGACCCTCCACACTACTTACTATGGTGGCCCTACACTCTAGTTATTGTGGTGGCCATACACACTAGTTACTGTGGTGGCCCTACACACTAGTTACTATGGTGGCCCTACACACTAGTTACTATGGTGACCCTCCACACTAGTTACTGAGGTGACTCTCCACACTAGTTACTGTGGTGGCCCTACACACTAGTTACTGTGGTGACCCTACACACTAGATACTGTGGTGGCCCTACACACTAGTTACTATGTTGGCCCTACACACTAGTAACTCTGGTGACCCTACACACTAGTTACTGTGGTGGCCCTACACACTAGTTACTATGGTGACCTTCCACACTAGTTACTATGGTGGCCCTACACACTAGTTACTGTGGTGACCCTCCACACTAGTTACTATCGTGACCCTACACACTAGTTACTGTGGTGGCCCTACACACTAGTTACTATGGTGACCCTACACACTAGTTACTATGGTGACCCTCCACACTAGTTACTGTGGTGACCCTCCACACTAGTTACTGTGGTGACCCTCCACACTAGTTACTGTGGTGACCCTACACACTAGTTACTGTGGTGACCCTACACACTAGTTACTATGGTGGCCCTACACACTAGTTACTGTGGAGGCCCTACACACTAGTTACTGTGGTGGCCCTACACACTAGTTACTGTGGTGACCCTACACACTAGTTACTATGGTGGCCCTACACACTAGTTACTGTGGTGACCCTCCACACTAGTTACTATGGTGACCCTACACACTAGTTACTATGGTGACCCTCCACACTAGTTACTGTGGTGACCCTCCACACTAGTTACTGTGGTGACCCTCCACACTAGTTACTGTGGTGACCCTACACACTAGTTACTGTGGTGACCCTACACACTAGTTACTATGGTGCCCTACACACTAGTTACTGTGGTGGCCCTACAACTAGTTACTGTGGTGGCCCTACACACTAGTTACTGTGGTGACCCTACACACTAGTTACTATGGTGGCCCTACACACTAGTTACTGTGGTGACCCTACACACTAGTTACTATGGTGGCCCTACACACTAGTTACTGTGGTGACCCTCCACACTAGTTACTGTGGTGGCCCTACACACTAGTTACTATGGTGGCCCTACACACTAGTTACAATGGTGGACCTACACACTAGTTACTGTGGTGGCCCTACACACTAGTTACTGTGGTGACCCTACACACTAGTTACTATGGTGACCCTACACACTAGTTACTATGGTGGCCCTACACACTAGTTACTGTGGTGACCCTCCACACTAGTTACTGTGGTGACCCTACACACTAGTTACTATGGTGACCCTACACACTAGTTACTATGGTGGCCCTACACACTAGTTACTATGGTGGCCCTACACACTAGTTACTGTGGTGACCCTACACACTAGTTACTATGGTGGCCCTACACACTAGTTACTATGGTGACCCTCCACACTAGTTACTGTGGTGGCCCTACACACTAGTTACTATGGTGACCCTCCACACTAGTTACTGTGGTGACCCTACACACTAGTTACTATGGTGGCCCTACACACTAGTTCTGTGGTGACCCTCCACACTAGTTACTATGGTGGCCCTACACACTAGTTACTGTGGTGGCCTACACACTAGTTACTGTGGTGGCCCTACACACTAGTTACTATGGTGGCCCTACACACTAGTTACTATGGTGACCCTCCACACTAGTTACTGAGGTGACCCTCCACACTAGTTACTGTGGTGGCCCTACACACTAGTTACTGTGGTGACCCTACACACTAGTTACTGTGGTGGCCCTACACACTAGTTACTATGGTGGCCCTACACACTAGTTACTGTGGTGACCCTACACACTAGTTACTGTGGTGGCCCTACACACTAGTTACTGTGGTGACCCTCCACACTAGTTACTATGGTGACCCTACACACTAGTTACTGTGGTGGCCCTACACACTAGTTACTATGGTGACCCTACACACTAGTTACTATGGTGACCCTCGACACTAGTTACTGTGGTGACCCTCCACACTAGTTACTGTGGTGACCCTCCACACTAGTTACTGTGGTGACCCTACACACTAGTTACTATGGTGACCCTACACACTAGTTACTATGGTGGCCCTACACACTAGTTACTGTGGTGACCCTCCACACTAGTTACTGTGGTGACCCTACACACTAGTTACTGTGGTGACCCTACACACTAGTTACTGTGGTGATCCTACGCACTAGTTACTATGGTGACCCTACACACTAGTTACTATGGTGACCCCACACACTAGTTACTGTGGTGGTCCTACACACTAGTTACTGTTTTGGCCCTACACACTAGTTACTATGGTGACCCTACACACTAGTTACTATGGTGACCATACACACTAGTTACTATGGTGACCCTACACACTAGTTACTGTGGTGACCCTACACACTAGTCACTGTGGTGACCCTACACACTAGTTACTATGGTGACCCTACACACTAGTTACTATGGTGACCCTACACACTAGTTACTATGGTGACCCTACACACTAGTTACTGTGGTGGCCCTACACACTAGTTACTGTGATGACCCTACACACTAGTTACTATGGTGACCCTCCACACTAGTTACTGAGGTGACTCTCCACACTAGTTACTGTGGTGGCCCTACACACTAGTTACTGTGGTGACCCTACACACTAGATACTGTGGTGGCCCTACACACTAGTTACTATGGTGGCCCTACACACTAGTAACTCTGGTGACCCTACACACTAGTTACTGTGGTGTCCCTACACACTAGTTACTATGGTGACCTTCCACACTAGTTACTATGGTGGCCCTACACACTAGTTACTGTGATGACCCTACACACTAGTTACTGTGGTGGCCCTACACACTAGTTACTGTGGTGGCCCTACACACTAGTTACTGTGGTGACCCTCCACACTAGTTACTATGGTGACCCTACACACTAGTTACTGTGGTGGCCCTACACACTAGTTACTATGGTGACCCTACACACTAGTTACTATTGTGACCCTCCACACTAGTTACTGTGGTGACCCTCCACACTAGTTACTGTGGTGACCCTCCACACTAGTTAATATGGTGACCCTACACACTAGTTACTGTGGTGACCCTACACACTAGTTACTGTGGTGACCCTACACACTAGTTACTATGGTGGCCCTACACTCTAGTTACTGTGGTGACCCTCCACACTAGTTACCATGGCGGCCCTACACACTAGTTACTATGGTGACCCTAAACACTAGTTACTATGGTGGCCCTACACACTAGTTACTGTGGTGACCCTACACACTAGTTACTATCGTGACCCTACACACTAGTTACTATGGTGGCCCTTCACACTAGTTACTGTGGTGACCCTCCACACTAGTTACTGTGGTGACCCTACACACTATTTACTTTGGTGACCCTACACACTAGTTACTATGGTGGCCCTACACACTAGTTTCTGTGGTGACCCTCCACACTAGTTACTATGGTGGCCCTACACACTAGTTACTGTGGTGGCCCTACACACTAGTTACTGTGGTGGCCCTACACACTAGTTACTATGGTGGCCCTACACACTAGTTACTATGGTGACCCTCCACACTAGTTACTGAGGTGACTCTCCACACAAGTAACTGTGGTGGCCCTACACACTAGTTACTGTGGTGACCCTACACACTAGTTACTGTGGTGACCCTACACACTAGATACTGTGGTGGCCCTACACACTAGTTACTATGGTGGCCCTACACACTAGTAACTCTGGTGACCCTATACACTAGTTACTGTGGTGGCCCTACACACTAGTTACTATGGTGACCTTCCACACTAGTTACTATGGTGGCCCTACACACTAGTTACTGTGGTGACCCTACACACTAGTTACTGTGGTGGCGCTACACACTAGTTACTGTGGTGACCCTCCACACTAGTTACTATCGTGACCCTACACACTAGTTACTGTGGTGGCCCTGCACACTAGTTACTATGGTGACCCTACACACTAGTTACTATGGTGACCCTCCACACTAGTTACTGTGGTGACCCTCCACACTAGTTACTGTGGTGACCTTCCACACTAGTTACTGTGGTGACTAGTGTTACTGTGGTTGGAGCTCTGAGGACAGAGCTGGATTCGTTGCGGGAGGAGGTAAGGCAGCTTAAGCAACGACAGGATGAAGCAAAAGAGGAGACCGGCATTAGGGAGACCCCGTCTTGGCATATTGTAAAAGACAGGGGTCTTAAGAAGACCTTGGCAAAAAAGACACCTAATACCATAAAGATTACAAACGCATTTGATGTGTTGGAGGACGAGTGCTGTGGTGAACCTATGGTTCAGCGTGGAGGTAAGGGCATAGCGGCGAGGAACATTGAAGCGCGGGTCCCTCAAAGTGCCCCAAGAGAAAAGGGAGGATCGAAGCGAATTTTGGTTGTGGGAGATTCCCAGGTGAGGTATTTGGACAGAACGTTTTGTGCCAGAGATAAAGGGAACAGATTAAGGGTTTGCTATCCTGGAGCTGGTATTGGTGATATTGTTGGAAACATGAAAGATATTATGACGGGAAATGGGAGCAAACCCATTATTTGTATTAGTGTAGGGGGTAATGATGTTGGGAGAGTTAGAAGTGAGGAACTAATACTGAAATTCAAGACAGCAATAGAATTAGTTAGGAGCAAGGGAGGAATCCTGATCATATGTGGCATTCTTCCAAGAAAGTGAGTGGGAAATGAATGAATGTCGAGGGCACTTGGTGTCAATTGCAGGCTGGAAAGATATTTCAAATCTAATGCAATATCTTATATAGACAACTGGGAACACTTCTATGGAAGAATGAAATGTATGCTCGGGATGGGGTGCATCTATCGAGAGCTGGGGTTGTTGCTGTTGCAAACTCGTTGGAAGAAGTGGTTAGAGGTGTTTGTTTGGGTTTAAACTGTTAGTAGATAGAGGTATGGGAATTGATTTGGAGGAAGGATGTAATAAAAGTATGTGTTTGCGGGAGAAAGTAATTGGCAAAATGATCAGGGAAAGAGAAGGGCCTCAAAATAACAATTCACTTGGGTATATTACACAAACAGTAGAAGTCTAAGAAATAAAATTAACGAATTAAATGCTCTTGTCTGCACAGAAAAAATAGATATTATTGCACTTACCGAAACGTGGATGAATGTTGATAATAGAGAACTATTAGCTGAATATCAAATAAATGGATTTAAACTATTTCACACAGATAGATATATCAGACGAGGTGGTGGAGTAGCCATATACGTTAGGGACAATTTGAAATGTAGTCTCAAAGAGGGAATCAAAACTGAGCCACACACAGAAACTATTTGGATAGAATTAAACGAAAAAGCAAATAATATTGTAATTGGAGTTATATATAGGCCACCAAATTTAGACAGAATGGAAGCAAAGCTTCTATGGGATGAAATATCTAGGGCATCTAGATCTAACAGTATTTATGTCATGGGTGACTTTAATTTGAGTGGAATAAACTGGTTGAACAAAACAGGGAATAGTGAAGCAGAAGATTTTCTAGAATTAATTGACGATTGCTTTCTTACGCAACACATTAAGGAACCAACACGGGAAAATAATATTTTAGATTTAGTGTTAACTAGCAGGGAAACACAAATTAATGACATCGAAATAGGGAGTGAGC
>WNGS01011213.1:34808-98873 GCA_020271785.1 Procambarus virginalis
GGTGACCCTACACACTAGTTACTATGGTGACCATACACACTAGTTACTATGGTGACCCTACACACTAGTTACTGTGTAGACCCTACACACTAGTCACTGTGGTGACCCTACACACTAGTTACTATGGTGACCCTACACACTAGTTACTATGGTGACCCTACACACTAGTTACTATGGTGACCCTACACACTAGTTACTGTGATGGCCCTACACACTAGTTACTGTGATGAACCTACACACTAGTTACTATGGTGACCCTCCACACTAGTTACTGAGGTGACTCTTCACACTAGTTACTGTGGTGGCCCTACACACTAGTTACTGTGGTGACCCTACACACTAGATACTGTGGTGGCCCTACACACTAGTTACTATGGTGGCCCTACACACTAGTAACTCTGGTGACCCTACACACTAGTTACTGTGGTGGCCCTACACACTAGTTACTATGGTGACCTTCCACACTAGTTACTATGGTGGCCCTACACACTAGTTACTGTGGTGACCCTACACACTAGTTACTGTGGTGGCCCTACACACTAGTTACTGTGGTGACTCTCCACACTAGTTACTATGGTGACCCTACACACTAGTTACTGTGGTGGCCCTACACACTAGTTACTATGGTGACCCTACACACTAGTTACTATGGTGACCCTCCACACTAGTTACTGTGGTGACCCTCCACACTAGTTACTGTGGTGACCCTCCACACTAGTTACTGTGGTGACCCTACACACTAGTTACTGTGGTGACCCTCCACACTAGTTACTGTGGTGACCCTCCACACTAGTTACTGTGGTGACCCTACACACTAGTTACTGTGGTGACCCTACACACTAGTTACTATGGTGACCCTACACACTAGTTACTATGGTGACCATACACACTAGTTACTATGGTGACCCTACACACTAGTTACTGTGGTGACCCTACACACTAGACACTGTGGTGACCATACACACTAGTTACTATGGTGACCCTACACACTAGTTACTATGGTGACCCTACACACTAGTTACAGTGGTGGCCCTACACACTAGTTTCTGTGGTGACCCTACACACTAGTTACTATGGTGACCCTACACACTAGTTACTATGGTGACCCTACACATTAGATACTATGGTGGCCCTACACACTAGTTACTATGGTGGCCCTACACACTAGTTACTATGGTGGCCCTACACACTAGTTACTATGGTGGCCCTGCACACTAGTTACTATGGTGGCCCTACACACTAGTTACTATGGTGGCCCTACACACTAGTTACTGTGGTGGCCCTACACACTAGTTACTATGGTGGCCCTACACACTAGTTACTATGGTGGCCCTACACACTAGTTACTATGGTGGCCCTACACACTAGTTTCTATGGTGGCCCTACACACTAGTTACTGTGGTGACCCTCCACACTAGTTACTGTGGTGGCCCTACACACTAGTTACTGTGGTGGCCCTACACACTAGTTACTGTGGTGGCCCTACACACTAGTTACTGTGGTGACCCTCCACACTAGTTACTGTGGTGACCCTACACACTAGTTACTGTGGTGGCCCTACACACTAGTTACTGTGGTGGCCCTACACACTAGTTACTGTGGTGGCCCTACACACTAGTTACTGTGGTGACCCTACACACTAGTTACTATGGTGGCCCTACACACTAGTTACTATGGTGGCCCAACACAATAGTTACTATGGTGGCCCTACACACTAGTTACTATGGTGGCCCTACACACTAGTTACTGTGGTGGCCCTACACAGTAGTTACTGTGGTGGCCCTACACACTAGTTACTATGGTGACCCTACACACTAGTTACTATGGTGACCCTACACACTAGTTACTGTGGTGACCCTACACACTAGTTACTGTGGTGACCCTACACACTAGTTACTATGGTGGCCCTACACACTAGTTACTGTGGTGGCCCTACACACTAGTTACTATGGTGACCCTACACACTAGTTACTATGGTGACCCTACACACTAGTTACTGTGGTGACCCTACACACTAGTTACTATGGTGGCCCTACACACTAGTTACTATGGTGGCCCTGCACACTAGTTACTATGGTGGCCCTACACACTAGTTACTATGGTGACCCTACACACTAGTTACTATGGTGGCCCTACACACTAGTTACTATGGTGGCCCTACACACTAGTTACTGTGGTGACCCTACACACTAGTTACTATGGTGGCCCTACACACTAGTTACTATGGTGACCCTCCACACTAGTTACTGTGGTGACCCTACACACTAGTTACTATGGTGGCCCTACACACTAGTTTCTGTGGCGACCCTCCACACTAGTTACTATGGTGGCCCTACACACTAGTTACTGTGGTGACCCTACACACTAGTTACTATGGTGGCCCTACACACTAGTTACTATGGTGGCCCTACACACTAGTTACTGTGGTGACCCTACACACTAGTTACTATGGTGGCCCTACACACTAGTTACTATGGTGACCCTCCACACTAGTTACTGTGGTGGCCCTACACACTAGTTACTATGGTGACCCTCCTCACTAGTTACTGTGGTGACCCTACACACTAGTTACTATGGTAGCCCTACACACTAGTTTCTGTGGCGACCCTCCACACTAGTTACTATGGTGGCCCTACACACTAGTTACTGTGGTGGCCCTACACACTAGTTACTGTGGTGGCCCTACACACTAGTTACTATGGTGGCCCTACACACTAGTTACTATGGTGACCCTCCACACTAGTTACTGAGGTGACTCTCCACACTAGTTACTGTGGTGGCCCTACACACTAGTTACTGTGGTGACCCTACACACTAGATACTGTGGTGGCCCTACACACTAGTTACTATGGTGGCCCTACACACTAGTAACTCTGGTGACCCTATACACTAGTTACTGTTGTGGCCCTACACACTAGTTACTATGGTGACCTTCCACACTAGTTACTATGGTGGCCCTACACACTAGTTACTGTTGTGACCCTACACACTAGTTACTGTGGTGGCCCTACACACTAGTTACTGTGGTGACCCTCAACACTAGTTACTATCGTGACCCTACACACTAGTTACCATGGTGGCCCTACACACTAGTTACTGTGGTGACCCTACACACTAGTTACTGTGGTGGCCCTACAAACTAGTTACTGTGGTGGCCCTACACACTAGTTACTATGGTGACAATACACACTAGTTACTGTGGTGACACTCCACACTAGTTACTGTGGTGACCCTACACACTAGTTACTGTGGTGACCCTACACACTAGTTACTGTGGTGATCCTACGCAGTAGTTACTGTGGTGACCCTACACACTAGTTACTATCATGACCCTACACACTAGTTACTATGGTGGCCCTACACACTAGTTACTGTGGTGACCCTCCACACTAGTTACTATGGTGGCCCTACACACTAGTTACTATGGTGGCCCTACACACTAGTTACTGTGGTGACCTTACACACTAGTTACTATGGTGGCCCTACACACTAGTTACTATGGTGACCCTCCACACTAGTTACTGTGGTGGCCCTACACACTAGTTACTATGGTGACCCTCCACACTAGTTACTGTGGTGACCCTAAACACTAGTTACTATGGTGGCCCTACACACTAGTTTCTGTGGCGACCCTCCACACTATTTACTGTGGTGGCCCTACACACTAGTTAATGTGGTGACCCTACACACTAGATACTGTGGTGGCCCTACACACTAGTTACTATGGTGGCCCTACACACTAGTAACTCTGGTGACCCTATACACTAGTTACTGTGGTAGCCCTACACACTAGTTACTATGGTGACCTTCCACACTAGTTACTATGGTGGCCCTACACACTAGTTACTATGGTGACCCTCCACACTAGTTACATAAGAACATAAGAACATAAGAACAAAGGCAACTGCAGAAGGCCTATTGGCCCATACGAGGCAGCTCCTATTTATAACCACCCAATCCCACTCATATACATGTCCAACCCATGCTTGAAACAATCGAGGGACCCCACCTCCACAATGTTACGCGGCAATTGGTTCCACAAATCAACAACCCTGTTACTGAACCAGTATTTACCCAAGTCTTTCCTAAATCTAAACTTATCCAATTTATACCAATTGTTTCGCGTTCTGTCCTGTGTTGATACTTTCAATACCCTATTAATATCCCCTTTGTTATGTCCATTCACCCACTTGTATACCTCTATCATGTCACCCCTAACTCTTCGCCTTTCCAGTGAATGCAAATTAAGCTTTGTTAATCTTTCTTCATATGAAAGATTTCTAATTTGGGGAATTAACTTAGTCATCCTACGCTGGACACGTTCAAGTGAATTTATATCCATTCTATAATATGGCGACCAAAACTGAACTGCATAATCTAAATGGGGCCTAACCAGAGCAAGATATAGCTTGAGAACCACACCAGGTGTCTTGTTACTTACGCTGCGATTAATAAATCCGAGTGTCCTATTTGCCTTATTACGAACATTTATGCATTGATCCTTTTGTTTTAAATTCTTACTAATTATAACTCCCAGATCCCTTTCGCAATCCGACTTCGCAATCTCAACACCATCTAGCTCGTATCTTGTAACTCTATCATCATTACCTAGTCTCAGAACTTTACATTTATCAGCATTAAACTGCATCTGCCAGTCCTTTGACCATTTCAAAACCCTATCTAGATCAACTTGAAGTGATAGTGAGTCCTCCTCCGAATTAATTTCCCTACCGATTTTCGTATCATCGGCAAATTTGCAAATGTTGCTACTCAAACCTGAATCTAAATCATTTATATATATTATAAACAACAGAGGTCCCAAGACAGAGCCTTGAGGCACTCCACTTACAACATTTTCCCACTCTGACTTGACTCCATTTATACTAACTCTCTGTTTCCTTTGGTATAGCCATGCCCTAATCCAGCTTAATATAGCACCACCAATACCATGAGCCTCTATCTTTTTAATCAGTCTTTCATGTGGTACTGTATCGAAAGCTTTGCTAAAGTCAAGGTACACAACATCACAATCCTTACCACTATCAACTGCCTCAACTATGCTAGAATAAAAAGATAACAAATTTGTTAAACATGAACGGCCATTTATAAAACCATGTTGCGACTCAATTATTAATTTATGTTTTTCAGATGAAGACGAATTTTATTTGCTATTATAGATTCGAGTAACTTTCCCACAATAGACGTTAGGCTAATTGGTCGATAGTTAGACGCAAGTGATCTATCTCCTTTCTTAAAANTTTGTTCAACCAGTTTATTCCACTCAAATTAAAGTCACCCATGACATAAATACTGTGTAGATCTAGATGCCCTAGATATTTCATCCATAGATGCTTTGCTTCCATTCTGTCTAAATTTGGTGGCCTATATATAACTCCATTATAATATATTTGCTTTTTCGTTTAATTCTATCCATAGTTTCTGTGTGTGGCTCAGTTTTGATTCCCTCTTTGAGACTACATTTCAAATTGTCCCTAACGTATAAGGCTACTCCACCCCGTCTAATATATCTATCTGTGTGAAATAGTTTAAATCCATTTATTTGATATTCGGCTAATAGTTCTCTATTATCAACATTCATCCACGTTTCGGTAAGTGCAATAATATCTATTTTTCTGCGCAGACAAGAGCATTTATTCGTTAATTTTATTTCTTAGACTTCTACTGTTGTGTAATATACCCTAAGTGAATTGTTATTTTGAGGCCCTTCTCTTTCCCTGATCATTTTGCCAATTCCTTTCTCCCGCAAACACATACTTTTATTACATCCTTCCTCCAAATCAATTCCCATACCTCTATCTACTCTAACAGTTTAAACCCAAACAAACACCTCTAACCACTTCTTCCAACGAGTTTGCAACAGCAACAACCCAGCTCTCGATAGATGCACCCCATCCCGAGCATACATTTCATTTCTTCCATAGAAGTGTTCCAGTGTCTATATAAGATATTGCATTAGATTTGCAATATCTTTCCAGCCTGTAATTGACACCAAGTGCCCTCGACATCCATTCATTTCCCACTCCCTTTCTTGGAAGAATGCCACATATGATCGGGATTCCTCCTTGCTCCAACTAATTCTATTGCTGTCTTGAATTTCAGTATTAGTTCCTCACTTCTAACTCTCCCAACATCATTACCCCTACACTAATACAAATAATGGGTTTGCTCCCATTTCCCGTCATAATATCTTTCATGTTTCCAACAATATCACCAATACCAGCTCCAGGATAGCAAACCCTAATCTGTTTCTTTATCTCTGGCCAGGTGATACTATGGTGGCCCTACACACTAGTAACCTGGTGACCTCCACACTAGTTATGTGGTGACCCTCCACACTAGTTACTGTGGTGACCCTATACCACTAGTTACTGTGGTGACCCTACACACTAGTTACTATGGTGGCCCTACACACTAGTACTGTGTGACCCTCCACACTAGTTACCATGGTGGGGCCCTACACACTAGTTACTGTGGTGACCTACACACTAGTTACTTGGTGGCCCTACACACTAGTTACTATGGGACCCTACACACTAGTTACTGTGGTGACCCTACACACTAGTTACTGTGGTGACCCTACACACTAGTTACTATGGTGACCTACACACTAGTTACTATGGTGACCCTACACACTAGTTACTGTGGTGACCCTACACACTAGTTACTGTGGTGACCCTACACACTAGTTACTGTGGTGGCCCTACACACTAGTTACTATGGTGACCCTACACACTAGTTACTGTGGTGACCCTACACACTAGTTACTGTGGTGACCCTACACACTAGTTACTGTGGTGACCCTACACACTAGTTACTGTGGTGGCCCTACACACTAGTTACTGTGGTGGCCCTCCACACTAGTTACTATGGTGGCCCTACACACTAGTTACTATGGTGGCCCTACACACTAGTTACTGTGGTGGCCCTACACACTAGTTACTATGGTGACCCTACACACTAGTTACTATGGTGACCCTACACACTAGTTACTATGGTGACCCTACACACTAGTTACTATGGTGACCCTACACACTAGTTACTGTGGTGCCCTACACACTAGTTACTGTGGTGGCCCTACACACTAGTTACTGGTGGCCCTACACACTAGTTACTGTGGTGACCCTACACACTAGTTACTGTGGTGACCCTACACACTAGTTACTGTGGTGACCCTACACACTAGTTACTATGGTGGCCCTACACACTAGTTACTATGGTGACCCTCCACACTAGTTACTGTGGTGACCCTACACACTAGTTACTATGGTGGCCCTACACACTAGTTACTGTGGTGACCCTACACACTAGTTACTATGGTGGCCCTACACACTAGTTACTGTGGTGACCCTACACACTAGTTACTGTGGTGGCCCTACACACTAGTTACTGTGGTGGCCCTACACACTAGTTACTATGGTGACCCTACACACTAGTTACTGTGGTGACCCTACACACTAGTTACTGTGGTGACCCTACACACTAGTTACTGTGGTGACCCTACACACTAGTTACTGTGGTGACCCTACACACTAGTTACTGTGGTGACCCTACACACTAGTTACTATGGTGACCCTACACACTAGTTACTATGGTGGCCCTACACACTAGTTACTGTGGTGACCCTACACACTAGTTACTGTGGTGACCCTACACACTATTTACTATGGTGACCCTACACACTAGTTACTATGGTGGCCCTACACACTAGTTACTATGGTGGCCCTACACACTAGTTACTGTGGTGACCCTACACACTAGTTACTATGGTGGCCCTACACACTAGTTACTATGGTGACCCTACACACTAGTTACTGTGGTGGCCCTACACACTAGTTACTATGGTGACCCTCCACACTAGTTACTGTGGTGACCCTACACACTAGTTACTATGGTGGCCCTACACACTAGTTACTGTGGTGACCCTACACACTAGTTACTATGGTGGCCCTACACACTAGTTACTGTGGTGACCCTACACACTAGTACTATGGTGGCCCTACACACTAGTTACTATGGTGGCCCTACACACTAGTTACTGTGGTGACCCTACACACTAGTTACTATGGTGGCCCTACACACTAGTTACTATGGTGACCCTACACACTAGTTACTGTGGTGGCCCTACACACTAGTTACTATGGTGACCCTACACACTAGTTACTGTGGTGACCCTACACACTAGTTACTATGGTGGCCCTACACACTAGTTACTGTGGTGACCCTACACACTAGTTACTATGGTGGCCCTACACACTAGTTACTGTGGTGGCCCTACACACTAGTTACTGTGGTGGCCCTACACACTAGTTACTGTGGTGGCCCTACACACTAGTTACTATGGTGACCCTACACACTAGTTACTGTGGTGACCCTACACACTAGTTACTGTGGTGGCCCTACACACTAGTTACTGTGGTGACCCTACACACTAGTTACTGTGGTGGCCCTACACACTAGTTACTATGGTGGCCCTACACACTAGTTACTATGGTGACCCTACACACTAGTTACTGTGGTGGCCCTACACACTAGTTACTATGGTGACCCTACACACTAGTTACTATGGTGGCCCTACACACTAGTTACTGTGGTGACCCTACACACTAGTTACTGTGGTGGCCCTACACACTAGTTACTGTGGTGACCCTACACACTAGTTACTATGGTGACCCTACACACTAGTTACTGTGGTGGCCCTACACACTAGTTACTATGGTGGACCCTACACACTAGTTACTATGGTGACCCTACACACTAGTTACTGTGGTGACCCTCCACACTAGTTACTGTGGTGACCCTACACACTAGTTACTGTGGTGACCCTACACACTAGTTACTGTGGTGACCCTACACACTAGTTACTATGGTGGCCCTACACACTAGTTACTGTGGTGACCCTACACACTAGTTACTATGGTGGCCCTACACACTAGTTACTGTGGTGACCCTACACACTAGTTACTGTGGTGGCCCTACACACTAGTTACTGTGGTGGACCCTACACACTAGTTACTATGGTGACCCTACACACTAGTTACTGTGGTGACCCTCACACTAGTTACTGTGGTGACCCTACACACTAGTTACTGTGGTGACCCTACACACTAGTTACTGTGGTGACCCTACACACTAGTTACTGTGGTGACCCTACACACTAGTTACTATGGTGACCCTACACACTAGTTACTATGGTGGCCCTACACACTAGTTACTGTGGTGACCCTACACACTAGTTACTGTGGTGACCCTACACACTAGTTACTGTGGTGGCCCTACACACTAGTTACTATGGTGACCCTACACACTAGTTACTATGGTGGCCCTACACACTAGTTACTGTGGTGACCCTACACACTAGTTACTGTGGTGGCCCTACACACTAGTTACTGTGGTGGCCCTACACACTAGTTACTGTGGTGCCCTACACACTAGTTACTGTGGTGACCCTACACACTAGTTACTGTGGTGACCCTACACACTAGTTACTGTGGTGGCCCTACACACTAGTTACTGTGGTGGCCCTACACACTAGTTACTGTGGTGACCCTACACACTAGTTACTATGGTGGCCCTACACACTAGTTACTGTGGTGACCCTACACACTAGTTACTGTGGTGGCCCTACACACTAGTTACTATGGTGACCCTACACACTAGTTACTGTGGTGGCCCTACACACTAGTTACTATGGTGACCCTACACACTAGTTACTATGGTGACCCTACACACTAGTTACTATGGTGACCCTACACACTAGTTACTGTGGTGACCCTACACACTAGTTACTGTGGTGACCCTACACACTAGTTACTATGGTGACCCTACACACTAGTTACTATGGTGACCCTACACACTAGTTACTGTGGTGGCCCTACACACTAGTTACTGTGGTGACCCTACACACTAGTTACTATGGTGACCCTACACACTAGTTACTATGGTGACCCTACACACTAGTTACTATGGTGGCCCTACACACTAGTTACTATGGTGGCCCTACACACTAGTTACTGTGGTGCCCTACACACTAGTTACTATGGTGGCCCTACACACTAGTTACTATGGTGACCCTACACACTAGTTACTATGGTGGCCCTACACACTAGTTACTGTGGTGGCCCTACACACTAGTTACTATGGTGGCCCTACACACTAGTTACTATGGTGGCCCTACACACTAGTTACTATGGTGGCCCTACACACTAGTTACTATGGTGGCCCTACACACTAGTTACTATGGTGGCCCTACACACTAGTTACTGTGGTGACCCTACACACTAGTTACTGTGGTGGCCCTACACACTAGTTACTGTGGTGGCCCTACACACTAGTTACTGTGGTGGCCCTACACACTAGTTACTGTGGTGACCCTACACACTAGTTACTATGGTGCCCTACACACTAGTTACTATGGTGACCCTACACACTAGTTACTGTGGTGGCCCTACACACTAGTTACTGTGGTGGCCCTACACACTAGTTACTATGGTGACCCTACACACTAGTTACTGTGGTGACCCTACACACTAGTTACTGTGGTGACCCTACACACTAGTTACTATGGTGGCCCTACACACTAGTTACTATGGTGGCCCTACACACTAGTTACTGTGGTGGCCCTACACACTAGTTACTATGGTGACCCTACACACTAGTTACTATGGTGACCCTACACACTAGTTACTATGGTGACCCTACACACTAGTTACTATGGTGACCCTACACACTAGTTACTGTGGTGGCCCTACACACTAGTTACTGTGGTGGCCCTACACACTAGTTACTATGGTGACCCTACACACTAGTTACTGTGGTGACCCTACACACTAGTTACTGTGGTGACCCTACACACTAGTTACTATGGTGGCCCTACACACTAGTTACTATGGTGACCCTACACACTAGTTACTGTGGTGACCCTACACACTAGTTACTATGGTGGCCCTACACACTAGTTACTGTGGTGACCCTACACACTAGTTACTATGGTGGCCCTACACACTAGTTACTGTGGTGACCCTACACACTAGTTACTGTGGTGGCCCTACACACTAGTTACTGTGGTGGCCCTACACACTAGTTACTATGGTGACCCTACACACTAGTTACTGTGGTGACCCTACACACTAGTTACTGTGGTGACCCTACACACTAGTTACTGTGGTGACCCTACACACTAGTTACTGTGGTGACCCTACACACTAGTTACTGTGGTGACCCTACACACTAGTTACTATGGTGACCCTACACACTAGTTACTATGGTGGCCCTACACACTAGTTACTGTGGTGACCCTACACACTAGTTACTGTGGTGACCCTACACACTAGTTACTATGGTGACCCTACACACTAGTTACTATGGTGGCCCTACACACTAGTTACTATGGTGGCCCTACACACTAGTTACTGTGGTGACCCTACACACTAGTTACTATGGTGGCCCTACACACTAGTTACTATGGTGACCCTACACACTAGTTACTGTGGTGGCCCTACACACTAGTTACTATGGTGACCCTACACACTAGTTACTGTGGTGACCCTACACACTAGTTACTATGGTGACCCTACACACTAGTTACTGTGGTGACCCTACACACTAGTTACTATGGTGGCCCTACACACTAGTTACTGTGGTGACCCTACACACTAGTTACTATGGTGGCCCTACACACTAGTTACTATGGTGGCCCTACACACTAGTTACTGTGGTGACCCTACACACTAGTTACTATGGTGGCCCTACACACTAGTTACTATGGTGACCCTACACACTAGTTACTGTGGTGGCCCTACACACTAGTTACTATGGTGACCCTACACACTAGTTACTGTGGTGACCCTACACACTAGTTACTATGGTGGCCCTACACACTAGTTACTGTGGTGACCCTACACACTAGTTACTATGGTGCCCTACACACTAGTTACTGTGGTGCCCTACACACTAGTTACTGTGGTGCCCTACACACTAGTTACTATGGTGGCCCTACACACTAGTTACTATGGTGACCCTCCACACTAGTTACTGTGGTGACCCTACACACTAGTTACTGTGGTGGCCCTACACACTAGTTACTGTGGTGACCCTACACACTAGTTACTGTGGTGGCCCTACACACTAGTTACTATGGTGACCCTACACACTAGTTACTGTGGTGACCCTACACACTAGTTACTGTGGTGCCCTACACACTAGTTACTATGGTGACCTACCACACTAGTTACTATGGTGCCCTACACACTAGTTACTGTGGTGACCCTACACACTAGTTACTATGGTGGCCCTACACACTAGTTACTGTGGTGACCCTCACACTAGTTACTATGGTGACCCTACACACTAGTTACTGGTGACCCTACACACTAGTTACTGTGGTGACCCTACACACTAGTTACTGTGGTGACCCTACACACTAGTTACTATGGTGACCCTACACACTAGTTACTATGGTGGCCCTACACACTAGTTACTGGTGCCCTACACACTAGTTACTATGGTGGCCCTACACACTAGTTACTATGGTGGCCCTCCACACTAGTTACTATGGTGACCCTACACACTAGTTACTGTGGTGGCCCTACACACTAGTTACTGTGGTGGCCCTACACACTAGTACTATGGTGGCCCTACACACTAGTTACTGTGGTGGCCCTACACACTAGTTACTATGGTGGCCCTACACACTAGTTACTATGGTGGCCCTACACACTAGTTACTGTGGTGGCCCTACACACTAGTTACTATGGTGACCCTACACACTAGTTACTGTGGTGACCCTACACACTAGTTACTGTGGTGCCCTACACACTAGTTACTGTGGTGGCCCTACACACTAGTTACTGTGGTGGCCCTACACACTAGTTACTGTGGTGACCCTACACACTAGTTACTGTGGTGACCCTACACACTAGTTACTGTGGTGGCCCTACACACTAGTTACTGTGGTGGCCCTACACACTAGTTACTGTGGTGACCCTACACACTAGTTACTATGGTGGCCCTACACACTAGTTACTGTGGTGACCCTACACACTAGTTACTGTGGTGGCCCTACACACTAGTTACTATGGTGACCCTACACACTAGTTACTGTGGTGGCCCTACACACTAGTTACTATGGTGACCCTACACACTAGTTACTATGGTGACCCTACACACTAGTTACTGTGGTGACCCTACACACTAGTTACTGTGGTGACCCTACACACTAGTTACTGGTGACCCTACACACTAGTTACTATGGTGACCCTACACACTATTACTATGGTGACCCTACACACTAGTTACTGTGGTGGCCCTACACACTAGTTACTATGGTGACCCTACACACTAGTTACTATGTGACCCTACACACTAGTTACTATGGTGACCCTACACTANCCTACACACTAGTTACTATGGTGGCCCTACACACTAGTTACTGTGGTGACCCTACACACTAGTTACTATGGTGACCCTACACACTAGTTACTATGGTGGCCCTACACACTAGTTACTGTGGTGACCCTACACACTAGTTACTATGGTGACCCTACACACTAGTTACTATGGTGCCCTACACACTAGTTACTGTGGTGACCCTACACACTAGTTACTATGGTGACCCTACACACTAGTTACTATGGTGGCCCTACACACTAGTTACTGTGGTGACCCTCCACACTAGTTACTGTGGTGACCCTACACACTATTTACTATGGTGGCCCTACACACTAGTTACTGTGGTGACCCTACACACTAGTTACTATGGTGGCCCTACACACTAGTTACTATGGTGACCCTCCACACTAGTTACTGTGGTGGCCCTACACACTAGTTACTGTGGTGACCCTCCACACTAGTTACTGTGGTGACCCTACACACTAGTTACTATGGTGGCCCTACACACTAGTTACTGTGGTGACCTCCACACTAGTTACTATGGTGGCCCTACACACTAGTTACTGTGGTGGCCCTACACACTAGTTACTGTGGTGGCCCTACACACTAGTTACTATGGTGGCCCTACACACTAGTTACTATGGTGACCCTCCACACTAGTTACTATGGTGGCCCTACACACTAGTTACTGTGGTGACCCTACACACTAGTTACTGTGGTGCCCTACACACTAGTTACTGTGGTGACCCTACACACTAGTTACTATGGTGACCCTACACACTAGTTACTGTGGTGGCCCTACACACTAGTTACTATGGTGACCCTACACACTAGTTACTATGGTGACCCTACACACTAGTTACTGTGGTGACCCTACACACTAGTTACTGTGGTGACCCTACACACTAGTTACTGTGGTGACCCTACACACTAGTTACTGTGGTGCCCTACACACTAGTTACTATGGTGGCCCTACACACTAGTTACTGTGGTGACCCTACACACTAGTTACTGTGGTGGCCCTACACACTAGTTACTGTGGTGACCCTCCACACTAGTTACTGTGGTGACCCTACACACTAGTTACTATGGTGACCCTACACACTAGTTACTGTGGTGACCCTACACACTAGTTACTGTGGTGACCCTACACACTAGTTACTATGGTGACCCTACACACTAGTTACTATGGTGGCCCTACACACTAGTTACTATGGTGGCCCTACACACTAGTTACTGTGGTGACCCTACACACTAGTTACTATGGTGGCCCTACACACTAGTTACTATGGTGACCCTCCACACTAGTTACTGTGGTGGCCCTACACACTAGTTACTATGGTGACCCTACACACTAGTTACTGTGGTGACCCTACACACTAGTTACTATGGTGGCCCTACACACTAGTTACTGTGGTGACCCTCCACACTAGTTACTATGGTGGCCCTACACACTAGTTACTGTGGTGACACTCCACACTAGTTACTGTGGTGGCCCTACACACTAGTTACTATGGTGGCCCTACACACTAGTTACTATGGTGGACCTACACACTAGTTACTGTGGTGGCCCTACACACTAGTTACTGTGGTGACCCTACACACTAGTTACTATGGTGACCCTACACACTAGTTACTATGGTGGCCCTACACACTAGTTACTGTGGTGACCCTACACACTAGTTACTATGGTGACCCTACACACTAGTTACTATGGTGGCCCTACACACTAGTTACTGTGGTGACCCTCCACACTAGTTACTGTGGTGACCCTACACACTAGTTACTATGGTGACCCTACACACTAGTTACTATGGTGACCCTACACACTAGTTACTATGGTGGCCCTACACACTAGTTACTGTGGTGACCCTACACACTAGTTACTATGGTGGCCCTACACACTAGTTACTATGGTGACCCTCAACACTAGTTACTGTGGTGGCCCTACACACTAGTTACTATGGTGACCCTCCACACTAGTTACTGTGGTGACCCTACACACTAGTTACTATGGTGGCCCTACACACTAGTTTCTGTGGCGACCCTCCACACTAGTTACTATGGTGGCCCTACACACTAGTTACTGTGGTGGCCCTACACACTAGTTACTGTGGTGGCCCTACACACTAGTTACTATGGTGGCCCTACACACTAGTTACTATGGTGACCCTCCACACTAGTTACTGAGGTGACTCTCCACACTAGTTACTGTGGTGGCCCTACACACTAGTTACTGTGGTGACCCTACACACTAGATACTGTGGTGGCCCTACACACTTGTTACTATGGTGGCCCTACACACTAGTAACTCTGGTGACCCTATACACTAGTTACTGTGGTGGCCCTACACACTAGTTACTATGGTGACCTTCCACATAAGAACATAAGAACATAAGAACAAAGGCAACTGCAGAAGGCCTATTGGCCCATACGAGGCAGCTCCTATTTATAACCACCCAATCCCACTCATATACATGTCCAACCCATGCTTGAAACAATCGAGGGACCCCACCTCCACAATGTTACGCGGCAATTGGTTCCACAAATCAACAACCCTGTTACTGAACCAGTATTTACCCAAGTCTTTCCTAAATCTAAACTTAAACAATTTATACCCATTGTTTCGCGTTCTGTCCTGTGTTGATACTTTTAATACCCTATTAATATCCCCTTTGTTATGTCCATTCATCCACTTGTAAACCTCTATCATGTCACCCCTAACTCTTCGCCTTTCCAGTGAATGCAAATTAAGCTTTGTTAATCTTTCTTCATATGAAAGATTTCTAATTTGGGGAATTAACTTAGTCATCCTACGCTGGACACGTTCAAGTGAATTTATATCCATTCTATAATATGGCGACCAAAACTGAACTGCATAATCTAAATGGGGCCTAACCAGAGCAAGATATAGCTTGAGAACCACACCAGGTGTCTTGTTACTTACGCTGCGATTAATAAATCCGAGTGTCCTATTTGCCTTATTACGAACATTTATGCATTGATCCTTTTGTTTTAAATTCTTACTAATTATAACTCCCAGATCCCTTTCGCAATCCGACTTCGCAATCTCAACACCATCTAGCTCGTATCTTGTAACTCTATCATCATTACCTAGCTTCAGAACTTTACATTTATCAGCATTAAACTGCATCTGCCAGTCCTTTGACCATTTCAAAACCCTATCTAGATCAACTTGAAGTGATAGTGAGTCCTCCTCCGAATTAATTTCCCTACCGATTTTCGTATCATCGGCAAATTTGCAAATGTTGCTACTCAAACCTGAATCTAAATCATTTATATATATTATAAACAACAGAGGTCCCAAGACAGAGCCTTGAGGCACTCCACTTACAACATTTTCCCACTCTGACTTGACTCCATTTATACTAACTCTCTGTTTCCTTTGGTATAGCCATGCCCTAATCCAGCTTAATATAGCACCCCCAATACCATGAGCCTCTATCTTTTTAATCAGTCTTTCATGTGGCACTGTATCGAAAGCTTTGCTAAAGTCAAGGTACACAACATCACAATCCTTACCACTATCAACTGCCTCAACTATGCTAGAATAAAAAGATAACAAATTTGTTAAACATGAACGGCCATTTATAAAACCATGTTGCGACTCAATTATTAATTTATGTTTTTCAAGATGAAGACGAATTTTATTTGCTATTATAGATTCGAGTAACTTTCCCACAATAGACGTTAGGCTAATTGGTCGATAGTTAGACGCAAGTGATCTATCTCCTTTCTTAAAAACTGGTATCACATTAGCAACTTTCCAAAACTCTGGCACTCTGCCTGACTCTATTGATTTATTAAATATGATTGACAGTGGGTCACAAAGCTCCTCTTTGCATTCTTTCAGCACTCTGGCAAACACTTCATCCGGCCCTGGGGATTTGTTTGGTTTGAGTTTTACTATTTGTTTAAGAACATCCTCCCTGGTAACTGCTAAACTCGTCAACCTGTCCTCGTCCCCACCCACATAGACTTGTTGGGCTGAAGGCATATTGTTAAGTTCCTCTTTAGTAAATACAGATACAAAATATTTATTAAAAATACTACTCATCTCTTCATCACTATCTGTTATTTGACCTGTCTCAGTTTTTAATGGACCTATCCTTTCCCTAGTCTTAGTTCGATATAACTGAAAAAACCCTTTAGGATTTGTCTTTGCTTGCCCTGCTATACGAACTTCATAGTTTCTTTTTGCTTTCCTTATCTCTTTTTTAACATTTCTAACTAGTTGTACGAATTCCTGTTCTAAAGTGACCTCCCCATTTTTAATCCTCTTGTACCAAGCTCTCTTTTTACCTATAAGATTCTTCAAATTCTTTGTTATCCACTTTGGGTCATTAGTAATCGATCTATTCAATTTGTGTGGTATACTACGTTCCTGTGCTTTGTTTAGAATATTCTTAAATACGTTATAAATTGAATCTACATCGAAATCCCATTTACATCACCTATCGCTGGGTTCATGTCTCGCTCCAAGACCGGCCCACACCCCATACCCAAGACTTTCCAATCAATTTGACCCAAAAAATTTCTTAGGCTATTAAAATCAGCTTTTCGAAAATCTGGCACTTTAACAGAATTTTCTCCTACAGGTCTATTCCATTCTATGCCAAATCTGATTTCTTTGTGATCACTGTTCCCTAGCTCACTCCCTATTTCGATGTCATTAATTTGTGTTTCCCTGTTAGTTAACACTAAATCTAAAATATTATTTTCCCGTGTTGGTTCCTTAATGTGTTGCGTAAGAAAGCAATCGTCAATTAACTCTAGAAAATCTTCTGCTTCACTATTCCCTGTTTTGTTCAACCAGTTTATTCCACTCAAATTAAAGTCACCCATGACATAAATACTGTTAGATCTAGATGCCCTAGATATTTCATCCCATAGATGCTTTGCTTCCATTCTGTCTAAATTTGGTGGCCTATATATAACTCCAATTATAATATTATTTGCTTTTTCGTTTAATTCTATCCAAATAGTTTCTGTGTGTGGCTCAGTTTTGATTCCCTCTTTGAGACTACTAGTTACTATGGTGGTCCTACACACTAGTAACTCTGGTGACCCTACACACTAGTTACTGTGGTGGCCCTACACACTAGTTACTATGGTGACCTTCCACACTAGTTACTATGGTGGCCCTACACACTAGTTACTGTGGTGACCCTACACACTAGTTACTGTGGTGGCCCTACACACTAGTTACTGTGGTGACCCTCCACACTAGTTACTATGGTGACCCTACACACTAGTTACTGTGGTGACCCTACACACTAGTTACTGTGGTGGCCCTACACACTAGTTACTATGGTGACCCTACACACTAGTTACTATGGTGACCCTACACACTAGTTACTATGGTGACCCTACACAATAGTTACTATGGTGACCCTACACACTAATTATTGTGGTGGCCCTACACACTAGTTACTGTGGTGGCCCTACACACTAGTTACTATGGTGACCCTCCACACTAGTTACTGTGGTGACCCTACACACTAGTTACTGTGGTGACCCTCCACACTAGTTACGATAGTGGCCCTACACACTAGTTACTATGGTGACCCTCCACACTAGTTACTGTGGTGACCCTACACACTAGTTACTGTGGTGGCCCTACACACTAGTTACTGTGGTGACCCTACACACTAGTTACTATGGTGACCCTACACACTAGTTACTGTGGTGGCCCTACACACTAGTTACTATGGTGACCCTCCACACTAGTTACTGTGGTGGCCCTACACACTAGTTACTGTGGTGACCCTCCACACTAGTTACTATGGTGGCCCTCCACACTAGTTACTGAGGTGACCCTACACACTAGTTACTATGGTGACCCTCCACACTAGTTACTGTGGTGGCCCTACACACTAGTTGCTGTGGTAACCCTCCACACTAGTTACTGTGATGGCCCTACACACTAGTTACTATGGTGGCCCTACACACTAGTTATTGTGGTGGCCCTACACACTAGTTACTATGGTGACCCTAAACACTAGTTACTGTGGTGACCCTCCACACTAGTTACTGTGGTGGCCCTACACACTAGTTACTATGGTGACACTACACACTAGTTACTGTGGTGACCCTACACACTAGTTACTGTGGTGACCCTACACACTAGTTACTGTGGTGACCCTACACACTAGTTACTGTGGTGGCCCTACACACTAGTTACTATGGTGACCCTACACACTAGTTACTGTGGTGACCCTACACACTAGTTACAGTGGTGACCCTACACACTAGTTTCTATGGTGACCCTACACACTAGTTACTATGGTGACCCTACACACTAGTTACTATGGTGACCCTACACACTAGTTATTGTGGTGGCCCTACACACAAGTTACTGTGGTGGCCCTACACACTAGTTACTATGGTGACCCTCCACACTAGTTACTGTGGTGACCCTACACACTAGTTACTGTGGTGGCCCTCCACACTAGTTACTGTGGTGGCCCTCCACACTAGTTACTATAGTGGCCCTACACACTAGTTACTATGGTGGCCCTACACACTAGTTACTGTGGTGGCCCTACAACCTAGTTACTATGGTGACCCTACACACTAGTTACTATGGTGACCCTACACACTAGTTACTATGGTGACCCTACACACTAGTTACTATGGTGACCCTACACACTAGTTACTGTGGTGACCCTACACACTAGTTACTGTGGTGACCCTACACACTAGTTACTGTGGTGACCCTACACACTAGTTACTGTGGTGACCCTACACACTAGTTACTGTGGTGACCTACACACTAGTTACTATGGTGGCCCTACACACTAGTTACTATGGTGACCCTACACACTAGTTACTGTGGTGACCCTACACACTAGTTACTATGGTGCCCTACACACTAGTTACTGTGGTGACCCTACACACTAGTTACTGTGGTGGCCCTACACACTAGTTACTGTGGTGACCCTACACACTAGTTACTGTGGTGGCCCTACACACTAGTTACTGTGGTGGCCCTACACACTAGTTACTATGGTGACCCTACACACTAGTTACTGTGGTGACCCTACACACTAGTTACTGTGGTGACCCTACACACTAGTTACTGTGGTGACCCTACACACTAGTTACTGTGGTGACCCTACACACTAGTTACTGTGGTGACCCTACACACTAGTTACTATGGTGACCCTACACACTAGTTACTATGGTGACCCTACACACTAGTTACTGTGGTGACCCTACACACTAGTTACTGTGGTGACCCTACACACTAGTTACTATGGTGACCCTACACACTAGTTACTATGGTGGCCCTACACACTAGTTACTATGGTGGCCCTACACACTAGTTACTGTGGTGACCCTACACACTAGTTACTATGGTGGCCCTACACACTAGTTACTATGGTGACCCTACACACTAGTTACTGTGGTGGCCCTACACACTAGTTACTGTGGTGACCCTACACACTAGTTACTGTGGTGACCCTACACACTAGTTACTGTGGTGGCCCTACACACTAGTTACTGTGGTGACCCTACACACTAGTTACTATGGTGGCCCTACACACTAGTTACTGTGGTGGCCTACACACTAGTTACTGTGGTGGCCCTACACACTAGTTACTATGGTGGCCCTACACACTAGTTACTATGGTGACCCTACACACTAGTTACTGTGGTGACCCTACACACTAGTTACTGTGGTGGCCCTACACACTAGTTACTGTGGTGACCCTACACACTAGTTACTGTGGTGGCCCTACACACTAGTTACTATGGTGCCCTACACACTAGTTACTGTGGTGACCCTACACACTAGTTACTGTGGTGGCCCTACACACTAGTTACTATGGTGACCCTACACACTAGTTACTATGGTGGCCCTACACACTAGTTACTGTGGTGACCCTACACACTAGTTACTGTGGTGGCCCTACACACTAGTTACTGTGGTGACCCTACACACTAGTTACTATGGTGACCCTACACACTAGTTACTGTGGTGGCCCTACACACTAGTTACTGTGGTGACCCTACACACTAGTTACTATGGTGGCCCTACACACTAGTTACTATGGTGACCCTACACACTAGTTACTGTGGTGGCCCTACACACTAGTTACTATGGTGACCCTACACACTAGTTACTGTGGTGACCCTACACACTAGTTACTATGGTGACCCTACACACTAGTTACTATGGTGACCCTACACACTAGTTACTGTGGTGGCCCTACACACTAGTTACTGTGGTGGCCCTACACACTAGTTACTATGGTGACCCTACACACTAGTTACTGTGGTGACCCTACACACTAGTTACTGTGGTGACCCTACACACTAGTTACTGTGGTGGCCCTACACACTAGTTACTATGGTGACCCTACACACTAGTTACTGTGGTGACCCTACACACTAGTTACTATGGTGGCCCTACACACTAGTTACTGTGGTGACCCTACACACTAGTTACTATGGTGGCCCTACACACTAGTTACTGTGGTGGCCCTACACACTAGTTACTGTGGTGGCCCTACACACTAGTTACTGTGGTGACCCTACACACTAGTTACTGTGGTGACCCTACACACTAGTTACTATGGTGGCCCTACACACTAGTTACTATGGTGACCCTACACACTAGTTACTGTGGTGGCCCTACACACTAGTTACTGTGGTGACCCTACACACTAGTTACTATGGTGACCCTACACACTAGTTACTGTGGTGACCCTACACACTAGTTACTGTGGTGACCCTACACACTAGTTACTGTGGTGACCCTACACACTAGTTACTGTGGTGACCCTACACACTAGTTACTATGGTGACCCTACACACTAGTTACTGTGGTGACCCTACACACTAGTTACTATGGTGACCCTACACACTAGTTACTATGGTGGCCCTACACACTAGTTACTATGGTGACCCTACACACTAGTTACTGTGGTGACCCTACACACTAGTTACTGTGGTGACCCTACACACTAGTTACTATGGTGACCCTACACACTAGTTACTATGGTGACCCTACACACTAGTTACTATGGTGACCCTACACACTAGTTACTGTGGTGGCCCTACACACTAGTTACTGTGGTGGCCCTACACACTAGTTACTGTGGTGACCCTACACACTAGTTACTGTGGTGACCCTACACACTAGTTACTGTGGTGACCCTACACACTAGTTACTGTGGTGACCCTACACACTAGTTACTGTGGTGACCCTACACACTAGTTACTATGGTGACCCTACACACTAGTTACTGTGGTGGCCCTACACACTAGTTACTGTGGTGACCCTACACACTAGTTACTATGGTGGCCCTACACACTAGTTACTGTGGTGACCCTACACACTAGTTACTATGGTGACCCTACACACTAGTTACTGTGGTGGCCCTACACACTAGTTACTGTGGTGACCCTACACACTAGTTACTGTGGTGGCCCTACACACTAGTTACTATGGTGGCCCTACACACTAGTTACTGTGGTGGCCCTACACACTAGTTACTGTGGTGACCCTACACACTAGTTACTGTGGTGACCCTACACACTAGTTACTGTGGTGCCCTACACACTAGTTACTATGGTGACCCTACACACTAGTTACTGTGGTGACCCTACACACTAGTTACTGTGGTGACCCTACACACTAGTTACTGTGGTGACCCTACACACTAGTTACTGTGGTGACCCTACACACTAGTTACTATGGTGACCCTACACACTAGTTACTGTGGTGACCCTACACACTAGTTACTGTGGTGACCCTACACACTAGTTACTGTGGTGACCCTACACACTAGTTACTGTGGTGACCCTACACACTAGTTACTATGGTGACCCTACACACTAGTTACTGTGGTGGCCCTACACACTAGTTACTGTGGTGGCCCTACACACTAGTTACTATGGTGACCCTACACACTAGTTACTGTGGTGACCCTACACACTAGTTACTGTGGTGGCCCTACACACTAGTTACTGTGGTGGCCCTACACACTAGTTACTATGGTGGCCCTACACACTAGTTACTATGGTGGCCCTACACACTAGTTACTGTGGTGGCCCTACACACTAGTTACTATGGTGACCCTACACACTAGTTACTATGGTGACCCTACACACTAGTTACTATGGTGACCCTACACACTAGTTACTGTGGTGACCCTACACACTAGTTACTGTGGTGACCCTACACACTAGTTACTGTGGTGACCCTACACACTAGTTACTATGGTGACCCTACACACTAGTTACTGTGGTGACCCTACACACTAGTTACTGTGGTGACCCTACACACTAGTTACTATGGTGGCCCTACACACTAGTTACTATGGTGACCCTACACACTAGTTACTGTGGTGACCCTACACACTAGTTACTATGGTGGCCCTACACACTAGTTACTGTGGTGACCCTACACACTAGTTACTATGGTGACCCTACACACTAGTTACTGTGGTGACCCTACACACTAGTTACTGTGGTGGCCCTACACACTAGTTACTGTGGTGACCCTACACACTAGTTACTATGGTGACCCTACACACTAGTTACTGTGGTGACCCTACACACTAGTTACTGTGGTGACCCTACACACTAGTTACTGTGGTGACCCTACACACTAGTTACTGTGGTGACCCTACACACTAGTTACTGTGGTGACCCTACACACTAGTTACTATGGTGACCCTACACACTAGTTACTATGGTGGCCCTACACACTAGTTACTGTGGTGACCCTCACACTAGTTACTGTGGTGACCCTACACACTAGTTACTATGGTGACCCTACACACTAGTTACTATGGTGGCCCTACACACTAGTTACTATGGTGGCCCTACACACTAGTTACTGTGGTGACCCTACACACTAGTTACTATGGTGGCCCTACACACTAGTTACTATGGTGACCCTACACACTAGTTACTGTGGTGGCCCTACACACTAGTTACTATGGTGACCCTACACACTAGTTACTGTGGTGACCCTACACACTAGTTACTATGGTGGCCCTACACACTAGTTACTGTGGTGACCCTACACACTAGTTACTATGGTGGCCCTACACACTAGTTACTGTGGTGGCCCTACACACTAGTTACTGTGGTGCCCTACACACTAGTTACTATGGTGACCCTACACACTAGTTACTGTGGTGACCCTACACACTAGTTACTATGGTGACCCTACACACTAGTTACTATGGTGGCCCTACACACTAGTTACTGTGGTGACCCTACACACTAGTTACTATGGTGGCCCTACACACTAGTTACTGTGGTGACCCTACACACTAGTTACTATGGTGGCCCTACACACTAGTTACTGTGGTGACCCTACACACTAGTTACTGTGGTGCCCTACACACTAGTTACTGTGGTGGCCCTACACACTAGTTACTGTGGTGACCCTACACACTAGTTACTGTGGTGGCCCTACACACTAGTTACTGTGGTGACCCTACACACTAGTTACTATGGTGACCCTACACACTAGTTACTGTGGTGGCCCTACACACTAGTTACTGTGGTGACCCTACACACTAGTTACTGTGGTGACCCTACACACTAGTTACTATGGTGGCCCTACACACTAGTTACTGTGGTGACCCTACACACTAGTTACTGTGGTGACCCTACACACTAGTTACTATGGTGACCCTACACACTAGTTACTATGGTGGCCCTACACACTAGTTACTATGGTGGCCCTACACACTAGTTACTGTGGTGACCCTACACACTAGTTACTATGGTGGCCCTACACACTAGTTACTATGGTGACCCTACACACTAGTTACTGTGGTGACCCTACACACTAGTTACTGTGGTGACCCTACACACTAGTTACTGTGGTGACCCTACACACTAGTTACTATGGTGGCCCTACACACTAGTTACTGTGGTGACCCTACACACTAGTTACTATGGTGGCCCTACACACTAGTTACTGTGGTGGCCCTACACACTAGTTACTGTGGTGGCCCTACACACTAGTTACTATGGTGGCCCTACACACTAGTTACTATGGTGACCCTACACACTAGTTACTGTGGTGACCCTCCACACTAGTTACTGTGGTGGCCCTACACACTAGTTACTGTGGTGACCCTACACACTAGTTACTGTGGTGGCCCTACACACTAGTTACTATGGTGGCCCTACACACTAGTTACTGTGGTGACCCTACACACTAGTTACTGTGGTGGCCCTACACACTAGTTACTATGGTGACCCTACACACTAGTTACTATGGTGGCCCTACACACTAGTTACTGTGGTGACCCTACACACTAGTTACTGTGGTGGCCCTACACACTAGTTACTGTGGTGACCCTACACACTAGTTACTATGGTGACCCTACACACTAGTTACTGTGGTGGCCCTACACACTAGTTACTGTGGTGACCCTACACACTAGTTACTATGGTGACCCTACACACTAGTTACTGTGGTGACCCTACACACTAGTTACTGTGGTGACCCTACACACTAGTTACTGTGGTGACCCTACACACTAGTTACTGTGGTGACCCTACACACTAGTTACTATGGTGGCCCTACACACTAGTTACTGTGGTGACCCTACACACTAGTTACTATGGTGACCCTACACACTAGTTACTGTGGTGACCCTACACACTAGTTACTGTGGTGGCCCTACACACTAGTTACTGTGGTGGCCCTACACACTAGTTACTATGGTGACCCTACACACTAGTTACTGTGGTGACCCTACACACTAGTTACTGTGGTGACCCTACACACTAGTTACTGTGGTGACCCTACACACTAGTTACTGTGGTGGCCCTACACACTAGTTACTATGGTGACCCTACACACTAGTTACTGTGGTGACCCTACACACTAGTTACTGTGGTGACCCTACACACTAGTTACTATGGTGACCCTACACACTAGTTACTATGGTGACCCTACACACTAGTTACTGTGGTGACCCTACACACTAGTTACTGTGGTGACCCTACACACTAGTTACTGTGGTGGCCCTACACACTAGTTACTATGGTGACCCTACACACTAGTTACTGTGGTGACCCTACACACTAGTTACTGTGGTGACCCTACACACTAGTTACTATGGTGACCCTACACACTAGTTACTGTGGTGACCCTACACACTAGTTACTGTGGTGACCCTACACACTAGTTACTGTGGTGACCCTACACACTAGTTACTGTGGTGGCCCTACACACTAGTTACTGTGGTGACCCTACACACTAGTTACTGTGGTGGCCCTACACACTAGTTACTATGGTGGCCCTACACACTAGTTACTGTGGTGACCCTACACACTAGTTACTGTGGTGACCCTACACACTAGTTACTGTGGTGGCCCTACACACTAGTTACTGTGGTGACCCTACACACTAGTTACTGTGGTGACCCTACACACTAGTTACTGTGGTGACCCTACACACTAGTTACTGTGGTGACCCTACACACTAGTTACTATGGTGACCCTACACACTAGTTACTATGGTGGCCCTACACACTAGTTACTGTGGTGGCCCTACACACTAGTTACTGTGGTGGCCCTACACACTAGTTACTGTGGTGACCCTACACACTAGTTACTGTGGTGACCCTACACACTAGTTACTGTGGTGACCCTACACACTAGTTACTATGGTGGCCCTACACACTAGTTACTATGGTGACCCTACACACTAGTTACTGTGGTGACCCTACACACTAGTTACTATGGTGGCCCTACACACTAGTTACTGTGGTGACCCTACACACTAGTTACTATGGTGGCCCTACACACTAGTTACTGTGGTGACCCTACACACTAGTTACTGTGGTGGCCCTACACACTAGTTACTGTGGTGGCCCTACACACTAGTTACTGTGGTGGCCCTACACACTAGTTACTGTGGTGACCCTACACACTAGTTACTGTGGTGACCCTACACACTAGTTACTGTGGTGACCCTACACACTAGTTACTGTGGTGACCCTACACACTAGTTACTATGGTGACCCTACACACTAGTTACTGTGGTGACCCTACACACTAGTTACTGTGGTGACCCTACACACTAGTTACTATGGTGACCCTACACACTAGTTACTGTGGTGACCCTACACACTAGTTACTGTGGTGACCCTACACACTAGTTACTGTGGTGACCCTACACACTAGTTACTGTGGTGACCCTACACACTAGTTACTGTGGTGGCCCTACACACTAGTTACTATGGTGACCCTACACACTAGTTACTGTGGTGGCCCTACACACTAGTTACTGTGGTGACCCTACACACTAGTTACTGTGGTGACCCTACACACTAGTTACTATGGTGACCCTACACACTAGTTACTATGGTGACCCTACACACTAGTTACTATGGTGACCCTACACACTAGTTACTATGGTGACCCTACACACTAGTTACTATGGTGACCCTACACACTAGTTACTATGGTGACCCTACACTAGTTACTGTGGTGACCCTACACACTAGTTACTGTGGTGGCCCTACACACTAGTTACTATGGTACCCTACACACTATTTACTGTGGTGACCCTACACACTAGTTACTGTGGTGACCCTCCACACTAGTTACTATGGTGGCCCTACACACTAGTTACTGTGGTGACCCCCACACTAGTTACTGTGGTGACCCTACACACTAGTTACTATGGTGACCCTACACACTAGTTACTGTGGTGACCTACACACTAGTTACTATGGTGCCCTACCACTAGTTACTGTGGTGACCCTACACACTAGTTACTGTGGTGGCCCTACACACTAGTTACTGTGGTGACCCTACACACTAGTTACTGTGGTGACCCTACACACTAGTTTACTGTGGTGACCCTACACACTAGTTACTATGGTGACCCTACACACTAGTTACTATGGTGACCCTACACACTAGTTACTGTGGTGACCCTACACACTAGTTACTGTGGTGACCCTACACACTAGTTACTGTGGTGGCCCTACACACTAGTTACTATGGTGACCCTCCACACTAGTTACTGTGGTGACCCTACACACTAGTTACTGTGGTGACCCTACACACTAGTTACTGTGGTGACCCTACNTGTGACCCTACACACTAGTTACTGTGGTGACCCTACACACTAGTTACTGTGGTGGCCCTACACACTAGTTACTATGGTGGCCCTACACACTAGTTACTGTGGTGGCCCTACACACTAGTTACTATGGTGGCCCTACACACTAGTTACTGTGGTGGCCCTACACACTAGTTACTGTGGTGACCCTACACACTAGTTACTGTGGTGACCCTACACACTAGTTACTGTGGTGCCCTACACACTAGTTACTATGGTGACCCTACACACTAGTTACTGTGGTGACCCTACACACTAGTTACTGTGGTGGCCCTACACACTAGTTACTATGGTGGCCCTACACACTAGTTACTATGGTGGCCCTACACACTAGTTACTGTGGTGGCCCTACACACTAGTTACTGTGGTGACCCTACACACTAGTTACTGTGGTGACCCTACACACTAGTTACTGTGGTGGCCCTACACACTAGTTACTATGGTGGCCCTACACACTAGTTACTATGGTGGCCCTACACACTAGTTACTGTGGTGACCCTACACACTAGTTACTGGTGGCCCTACACACTAGTTACTGTGGTGGCCCTACACACTAGTTACTGTGGTGACCCTACACACTAGTTACTGTGGTGACCCTACACACTAGTTACTATGGTGGCCCTACACACTAGTTACTGTGGTGACCCTACACACTAGTTACTATGGTGGCCCTACACACTAGTTACTGGTGCCCTACACACTAGTTACTGTGGTGGCCCTACACACTAGTTACTGTGGTGGCCCTACACACTAGTTACTGTGGTGACCCTACACACTAGTTACTGTGGTGACCCTACACACTAGTTACTGTGGTGACCCTACACACTAGTTACTGTGGTGACCCTACACACTAGTTACTGTGGTGCCCTACACACTAGTTACTGTGGTGACCCTACACACTAGTTACTGTGGTGACCCTACACACTAGTTACTGTGGTGACCCTACACACTAGTTACTGTGGTGACCCTACACACTAGTTACTGTGGTGACCCTACACACTAGTTACTGTGGTGACCCTACACACTAGTTACTATGGTGACCCTACACACTAGTTACTATGGTGACCCTACACACTAGTTACTGTGGTGACCCTACACACTAGTTACTGTGGTGACCCTACACACTAGTTACTATGGTGACCCTACACACTAGTTACTATGGTGACCCTACACACTAGTTACTGTGGTGACCCTACACACTAGTTACTGTGGTGACCCTACACACTAGTTACTGTGGTGACCCTACACACTAGTTACTGTGGTGACCCTACACACTAGTTACTGTGGTGGCCCTACACACTAGTTACTATGGTGACCCTACACACTAGTTACTGTGGTGACCCTACACACTAGTTACTATGGTGACCCTACACACTAGTTACTGTGGTGCCCTACACACTAGTTACTATGGTGGCCCTACACACTAGTTACTGTGGTGACCCTACACACTAGTTACTATGGTGACCCTACACACTAGTTACTGTGGTGACCCTACACACTAGTTACTGTGGTGGCCCTACACACTAGTTACTATGGTGGCCCTACACACTAGTTACTGTGGTGCCCTACACACTAGTTACTATGGTGGCCCTACACACTAGTTACTGTGGTGACCCTACACACTAGTTACTGTGGTGACCCTACACACTAGTTACTGTGGTGACCCTACACACTAGTTACTATGGTGGCCCTACACACTAGTTACTATGGTGGCCCTACACACTAGTTACTGTGGTGACCCTACACACTAGTTACTGTGGTGACGTGACCCTACACACTAGTTACTATGGTGCCCTACACACTAGTTACTGTGGTGACCTACACACTAGTTACTGTGGTGACCCTACACACTAGTTACTGTGGTGACCCTACACACTAGTTACTGTGGTGACCCTCACACTAGTTACTGTGGTGACCCTACACACTAGTTACTGTGGTGACCCTACACACTAGTTACTGTGGTGACCCTACACACTAGTTACTGTGGTGACCCTACACACTAGTTACTGTGGTGACCCTACACACTAGTTACTGTGGTGACCCTACACACTAGTTACTGTGGTGACCCTACACACTAGTTACTGTGGTGACCCTACACACTAGTTACTGTGGTGACCCTACACACTAGTTACTGTGGTGACCCTACACACTAGTTACTGTGGTGACCCTACACACTAGTTACTGTGGTGACCCTACACACTAGTTACTGTGGTGACCCTACACACTAGTTACTGTGGTGACCCTACACACTAGTTACTGTGGTGACCCTACACACTAGTTACTGTGGTGACCCTACACACTAGTTACTGTGGTGGCCCTACACACTAGTTACTGTGGTGGCCCTACACACTAGTTACTGTGGTGACCCTACACACTAGTTACTATGGTGGCCCTACACACTAGTTACTATGGTGGCCCTACACACTAGTTACTGTGGTGACCCTACACACTAGTTACTGTGGTGACCCTACACACTAGTTACTGTGGTGACCCTACACACTAGTTACTGTGGTGACCCTACACACTAGTTACTGTGGTGGCCCTACACACTAGTTACTATGGTGGCCCTACACACTAGTTACTGTGGTGACCCTACACACTAGTTACTATGGTGACCCTACACACTAGTTACTGTGGTGACCCTACACACTAGTTACTATGGTGGCCCTACACACTAGTTACTGTGGTGACCCTACACACTAGTTACTGTGGTGCCCTACACACTAGTTACTGTGGTGACCCTACACACTAGTTACTATGGTGGCCCTACACACTAGTTACTGTGGTGACCCTACACACTAGTTACTATGGTGGCCCTACACACTAGTTACTGTGGTGACCCTACACACTAGTTACTGTGGTGACCCTACACACTAGTTACTATGGTGACCCTACACACTAGTTACTGTGGTGACCCTACACACTAGTTACTGTGGTGACCCTACACACTAGTTACTGTGGTGACCCTACACACTAGTTACTGTGGTGACCCTACACACTAGTTACTGTGGTGACCCTACACACTAGTTACTATGGTGGCCCTACACACTAGTTACTGTGGTGACCCTACACACTAGTTACTGTGGTGACCCTACACACTAGTTACTGTGGTGACCCTACACACTAGTTACTATGGTGGCCCTACACACTAGTTACTGTGGTGACCCTACACACTAGTTACTATGGTGACCCTACACACTAGTTACTGTGGTGACCCTACACACTAGTTACTGTGGTGGCCCTACACACTAGTTACTATGGTGACCCTACACACTAGTTACTATGGTGACCCTACACACTAGTTACTGTGGTGACCCTACACACTAGTTACTGTGGTGACCCTACACACTAGTTACTGTGGTGACCCTACACACTAGTTACTGTGGTGACCCTACACACTAGTTACTGTGGTGACCCTACACACTAGTTACTGTGGTGACCCTACACACTAGTTACTGTGGTGACCCTACACACTAGTTACTGTGGTGACCCTACACACTAGTTACTGTGGTGACCCTACACACTAGTTACTGTGGTGACCCTACACACTAGTTACTGTGGTGACCCTACACACTAGTTACTGTGGTGACCCTACACACTAGTTACTGTGGTGACCCTACACACTAGTTACTGTGGTGACCCTACACACTAGTTACTGTGGTGGCCCTACACACTAGTTACTATGGTGGCCCTACACACTAGTTACTGTGGTGACCCTACACACTAGTTACTGTGGTGACCCTACACACTAGTTACTGTGGTGACCCTACACACTAGTTACTGTGGTGACCCTACACACTAGTTACTGTGGTGACCCTACACACTAGTTACTGTGGTGACCCTACACACTAGTTACTGTGGTGGCCCTACACACTAGTTACTGTGGTGACCCTACACACTAGTTACTGTGGTGACCCTACACACTAGTTACTATGGTGACCCTACACACTAGTTACTGTGGTGACCCTACACACTAGTTACTGTGGTGACCCTACACACTAGTTACTGTGGTGACCCTACACACTAGTTACTGTGGTGACCCTACACACTAGTTACTGTGGTGACCCTACACACTAGTTACTGTGGTGACCCTACACACTAGTTACTGTGGTGACCCTACACACTAGTTACTGTGGTGACCCTACACACTAGTTACTGTGGTGACCCTACACACTAGTTACTGTGGTGACCCTACACACTAGTTACTGTGGTGACCCTACACACTAGTTACTGTGGTGACCCTACACACTAGTTACTGTGGTGACCCTACACACTAGTTACTGTGGTGACCCTACACACTAGTTACTGTGGTGACCCTACACACTAGTTACTGTGGTGACCCTACACACTAGTTACTGTGGTGGCCCTACACACTAGTTACTGTGGTGACCCTACACACTAGTTACTGTGGTGACCCTACACACTAGTTACTGTGGTGGCCCTACACACTAGTTACTGTGGTGACCCTACACACTAGTTACTGTGGTGACCCTACACACTAGTTACTGTGGTGCCCTACACACTAGTTACTGTGGTGGCCCTACACACTAGTTACTGTGGTGACCCTACACACTAGTTACTGTGGTGGCCCTACACACTAGTTACTGTGGTGACCCTACACACTAGTTACTGTGGTGACCCTACACACTAGTTACTGTGGTGACCCTACACACTAGTTACTGTGGTGACCCTACACACTAGTTACTGTGGTGACCCTACACACTAGTTACTGTGGTGACCCTACACACTAGTTACTGTGGTGGCCCTACACACTAGTTACTGTGGTGACCCTACACACTAGTTACTGTGGTGACCCTACACACTAGTTACTGTGGTGACCCTACACACTAGTTACTGTGGTGACCCTACACACTAGTTACTGTGGTGACCCTACACACTAGTTACTGTGGTGACCCTACACACTAGTTACTGTGGTGACCCTACACACTAGTTACTGTGGTGACCCTACACACTAGTTACTGTGGTGACCCTACACACTAGTTACTGTGGTGACCCTACACACTAGTTACTGTGGTGACCCTACACACTAGTTACTGTGGTGGCCCTACACACTAGTTACTGTGGTGGCCCTACACACTAGTTACTGTGGTGGCCCTACACACTAGTTACTGTGGTGACCCTACACACTAGTTACTGTGGTGACCCTACACACTAGTTACTGTGGTGACCCTACACACTAGTTACTGTGGTGACCCTACACACTAGTTACTGTGGTGGCCCTACACACTAGTTACTGTGGTGACCCTACACACTAGTTACTGTGGTGACCCTACACACTAGTTACTGTGGTGACCCTACACACTAGTTACTGTGGTGACCCTACACACTAGTTACTATGGTGGCCCTACACACTAGTTACTGTGGTGACCCTACACACTAGTTACTGTGGTGACCCTACACACTAGTTACTGTGGTGACCCTACACACTAGTTACTGTGGTGGCCCTACACACTAGTTACTGTGGTGACCCTACACACTAGTTACTGTGGTGGCCCTACACACTAGTTACTGTGGTGACCCTACACACTAGTTACTGTGGTGACCCTACACACTAGTTACTGTGGTGGCCCTACACACTAGTTACTGTGGTGACCCTACACACTAGTTACTGTGGTGACCCTACACACTAGTTACTGTGGTGACCCTACACACTAGTTACTGTGGTGACCCTACACACTAGTTACTATGGTGGCCCTACACACTAGTTACTGTGGTGACCCTACACACTAGTTACTGTGGTGACCCTACACACTAGTTACTGTGGTGACCCTACACACTAGTTACTGTGGTGACCCTACACACTAGTTACTGTGGTGACCCTACACACTAGTTACTGTGGTGACCCTACACACTAGTTACTGTGGTGACCCTACACACTAGTTACTATGGTGACCCTACACACTAGTTACTGTGGTGCCCTACACACTAGTTACTATGGTGACCCTACACACTAGTTACTGTGGTGACCCTACACACTAGTTACTATGGTGGCCCTACACACTAGTTACTGTGGTGACCCTACACACTAGTTACTATGGTGGCCCTACACACTAGTTACTATGGTGGCCCTACACACTAGTTACTGTGGTGGCCCTACACACTAGTTACTATGGTGGCCCTACACACTAGTTACTGTGGTGACCCTACACACTAGTTACTGTGGTGGCCCTACACACTAGTTACTGTGGTGGCCCTACACACTAGTTACTGTGGTGACCCTACACACTAGTTACTGTGGTGACCCTACACACTAGTTACTATGGTGGCCCTACACACTAGTTACTGTGGTGGCCCTACACACTAGTTACTGTGGTGGCCCTACACACTAGTTACTGTGGTGACCCTACACACTAGTTACTGTGGTGACCCTACACACTAGTTACTGTGGTGGCCCTACACACTAGTTACTGTGGTGGCCCTACACACTAGTTACTGTGGTGGCCCTACACACTAGTTACTGTGGTGACCCTACACACTAGTTACTATGGTGGCCCTACACACTAGTTACTATGGTGGCCCTACACACTAGTTACTATGGTGGCCCTACACACTAGTTACTATGGTGGCCCTACACACTAGTTACTGTGGTGGCCCTACACACTAGTTACTGTGGTGGCCCTACACACTAGTTACTGTGGTGACCCTACACACTAGTTACTATGGTGACCCTACACACTAGTTACTGTGGTGACCCTACACACTAGTTACTGTGGTGACCCTACACACTAGTTACTATGGTGACCCTACACACTAGTTACTGTGGTGGCCCTACACACTAGTTACTGTGGTGGCCCTACACACTAGTTACTATGGTGACCCTACACACTAGTTACTATGGTGACCCTACACACTAGTTACTATGGTGGCCCTACACACTAGTTACTGTGGTGGCCCTACACACTAGTTACTGTGGTGGCCCTACACACTAGTTACTATGGTGACCCTACACACTAGTTACTATGGTGGCCCTACACACTAGTTACTGTGGTGACCCTACACACTAGTTACTGTGGTGGCCCTACACACTAGTTACTGTGGTGACCCTACACACTAGTTACTGTGGTGGCCCTACACACTAGTTACTGTGGTGGCCCTACACACTAGTTACTGTGGTGACCCTACACACTAGTTACTATGGTGACCCTACACACTAGTTACTATGGTGACCCTACACACTAGTTACTGTGGTGACCCTACACACTAGTTACTATGGTGGCCCTACACACTAGTTACTGTGGTGACCCTACACACTAGTTACTGTGGTGACCCTACACACTAGTTACTATGGTGGCCCTACACACTAGTTACTATGGTGGCCCTACACACTAGTTACTATGGTGGCCCTACACACTAGTTACTGTGGTGGCCCTACACACTAGTTACTGTGGTGGCCCTACACACTAGTTACTGTGGTGGCCCTACACACTAGTTACTGTGGTGGCCCTACACACTAGTTACTATGGTGACCCTACACACTAGTTACTGTGGTGACCCTACACACTAGTTACTGTGGTGGCCCTACACACTAGTTACTGTGGTGACCCTACACACTAGTTACTATGGTGGCCCTACACACTAGTTACTGTGGTGGCCCTACACACTAGTTACTGTGGTGCCCTACACACTAGTTACTATGGTGCCCTACACACTAGTTACTATGGTGACCCTACACACTAGTTACTATGGTGGCCCTACACACTAGTTACTATGGTGACCCTACACACTAGTTACTGTGGTGGCCCTACACACTAGTTACTGTG
The DNA here is from genome assembly GCA_020271785.1 of Procambarus virginalis. NCBI lineage: Eukaryota > Metazoa > Arthropoda > Malacostraca > Decapoda > Cambaridae > Procambarus > Procambarus virginalis. Next base: position 71,136 of record WNGS01011213.1, read on the forward strand.
GTGACCCTACACACTAGTTACTGTGGTGGCCCTACACACTAGTTACTGTGGTGACCCTACACACTAGTTACTATGGTGCCCTACACACTAGTTACTGTGGTGGCCCTACACACTAGTTACTGTGGTGGCCCTACACACTAGTTACTATGGTGGCCCTACACACTAGTTACTATGGTGACCCTACACACTAGTTACTATGGTGGCCCTACACACTAGTTACTGTGGTGACCCTACACACTAGTTACTATGGTGACCCTACACACTAGTTACTATGGTGACCCTACACACTAGTTACTGTGGTGACCCTACACACTAGTTACTGTGGTGACCCTACACACTAGTTACTGTGGTGACCCTACACACTAGTTACTATGGTGGCCCTACACACTAGTTACTATGGTGGCCCTACACACTAGTTACTGTGGTGACCCTACACACTAGTTACTATGGTGGCCCTACACACTAGTTACTATGGTGACCCTACACACTAGTTACTGTGGTGGCCCTACACACTAGTTACTATGGTGACCCTACACACTAGTTACTGTGGTGACCCTACACACTAGTTACTGTGGTGGCCCTACACACTAGTTACTGTGGTGGCCCTACACACTAGTTACTGTGGTGGCCCTACACACTAGTTACTGTGGTGGCCCTACACACTAGTTACTATGGTGGCCCTACACACTAGTTACTATGGTGGCCCTACACACTAGTTACTGTGGTGACCCTACACACTAGTTACTGTGGTGGCCCTACACACTAGTTACTGTGGTGGCCCTACACACTAGTTACTGTGGTGGCCCTACACACTAGTTACTGTGGTGACCCTACACACTAGTTACTATGGTGGCCCTACACACTAGTTACTGTGGTGGCCCTACACACTAGTTACTGTGGTGGCCCTACACACTAGTTACTGTGGTGACCCTCCACACTAGTTACTGTGGTGACCCTACACACTAGTTACTGTGGTGGCCCTACACACTAGTTACTGTGGTGGCCCTACACACTAGTTACTGTGGTGGCCCTACACACTAGTTACTGTGGTGACCCTACACACTAGTTACTGTGGTGGCCCTACACACTAGTTACTATGGTGGCCCTACACACTAGTTACTATGGTGGCCTACACACTAGTTACTATGGTGGCCCTACACACTAGTTACTGTGGTGGCCCTACACACTAGTTACTGTGGTGGCCCTACACACTAGTTACTATGGTGACCCTACACACTAGTTACTATGGTGACCCTACACACTAGTTACTGTGGTGACCCTACACACTAGTTACTGTGGTGACCCTACACACTAGTTACTGTGGGCCCTACACACTAGTTACTGTGGTGGCCCTACACACTAGTTACTATGGTGACCCTACACACTAGTTACTATGGTGACCTACACACTAGTTACTGTGGTGACCCTACACACTAGTTACTGTGGTGACCCTACACACTAGTTACTATGGTGGCCCTACACACTAGTTACTATGGTGGCCCTACACACTAGTTACTATGGTGGCCCTACACACTAGTTACTGTGGTGACCCTACACACTAGTTACTGTGGTGGCCCTACACACTAGTTACTGTGGTGGCCCTACACACTAGTTACTGTGGTGGCCCTACACACTAGTTACTATGGTGGCCCTACACACTAGTTACTGTGGTGACCCTCCACACTAGTTACTATGGTGGCCCTACACACTAGTTACTGTGGTGGCCTACACACTAGTTACTGTGGTGACCCTACACACTAGTTACTATGGTGACCTACACACTAGTTACTGTGGGCCCTACACACTAGTTACTATGGTGGCCCTACACACTAGTTACTATGGTGGCCCTACACACTAGTTACTATGGTGGCCCTACACACTAGTTACTATGGTGGCCCTACACACTAGTTACTGTGGTGGCCCACACACTAGTACTGTGGTGGCCCTACACACTAGTTACTGTGGTGGCCCTACACACTAGTTACTGTGTGGCCCTACACACTAGTTACTGTGGGACCCTACACACTAGTTACTGTGGTGGCCCTACACACTAGTTACTGTGGTGACCCTACACACTAGTTACTATGGTGACCTACACACTAGTTACTATGGTGACCCTACACACTAGTTACTGTGGTGACCCTACACATAGTTTATGGGCCCTACACACTAGTTACTATGGTGACCCTACACACTAGTTACTATGGTGACCCTACACACTAGTTACTATGGTGACCCTACACACTAGTTACTATGGTGACCCTACACACTAGTTACTATGGTGACCATACACACTAGTTACTGTGGTGTTTTGCGGTGGTGTNGAAATGACCCAAAGTGGATAACAAAGAATTTGAAGAATCTTATAGGTAAAAAGAGAGCTTGGTACAAGAGGATTAAAAATGGGGAGGTCATTTTAGAACAGGAATTCGTACAACTAGTTAGAAATGTTAAAAAAAGAGATAAGGAAAGCAAAAAGAAACTATGAAGTTCGTATAGCAGGGCAAGCAAAGACAAATCCTAAAGGGTTTTTTCAGTTATATCGAACTAAGACTAGGGAAAGGATAGGTCCATTAAAAACTGAGACAGGTCAAATAACAGATAGTGATGAAGAGATGAGTAGTATTTTTAATAAATATTTTGTATCTGTATTTACTAAAGAGAACCTTAACAATATGCCTTCAGCCCAACAAGTCTATGTGGGTGGGGACGAGGACAGGTTGACGAGTTTAGCAGTTACCAGGGAGGATGTTCTTAAACAAATAGTAAAACTCAAACCAAACAAATCCCCAGGGCCGGATGAAGTGTTTGCCAGAGTGCTGAAAGAATGCAAAGAGGAGCTTTGTGACACACTGTCAATCATATTTAATAAATCAATAGAGTCAGGCAGAGTGCCAGAGTTTTGGAAAGTTGCTAATGTGATACCAGTTTTTAAGAAAGGAGATAGATCACTTGCGTCTAACTATCGACCAATTAGCCTAACGTCTATTATGGGAAAGTTACTCGAATCTATAATAGCAAATAAAATTCGTCTTCATCTTGAAAAACATAAATTAATAATTGAGTCGCAACATGGTTTTATAAAGGGACGTTCATGTTTAACAAATTTGTTATCTTTTTATTCTAGCATAGTTGAGGCAGTTGATAGTGGTAAGGATTGTGATGTTGTGTACCTTGACTTTAGCAAAGCTTTCGATACAGTGCCACATGAAAGACTGATTAAAAAGATAGAGGCTCATGGTATTGGGGGTGCTATATTAAGCTGGATTAGGGCATGGCTATACCAAAGGAAACAGAGAGTTAGTATAAATGGAGTCAAGTCAGAGTGGGAAAATGTTGTAAGTGGAGTGCCTCAAGGCTCTGTCTTGGGACCTCTGTTGTTTATAATATATATAAATGATTTAGATTCAGGTTTGAGTAGCAACATTTGCAAATTTGCCGATGATACGAAAATCGGTAGGGAAATTAATTCGGAGGAGGACTCACTATCACTTCAAGTTGATCTAGATAGGGTTTTGAAATGGTCAAAGGACTGGCAGATGCAGTTTAATGCTGATAAATGTAAAGTTCTGAAGCTAGGTAATGATGATAGAGTTACAAGATACGAGCTAGATGGTGTTGAGATTGCGAAGTCGGATTGCGAAAGGGATCTGGGAGTTATAATTAGTAAGAATTAAAAACAAAAGGATCAATGCATAAATGTTCGTAATAAGGCAAATAGGACACTCGGATTTATTAATCGCAGCGTAAGTAACAAGACACCTGGTGTGGTTCTCAAGCTATATCTTGCTCTTGTTAGGCCCCATTTAGATTATGCAGTTCAGTTTTGGTCGCCATATTATAGAATGGATATAAATTCACTTGAACGTGTCCAGCGTAGGATGACTAAGTTAATTCCCCAAATTAGAAATCTTTCATATGAAGAAAGATTAACAAAGCTTAAGTTGCATTCACTGGAAAGGCGAAGAGTTAGGGGTGACATGATAGAGGTTTACAAGTGGATGAATGGACATAACAAAGGGGATATTAATAGGGTATTAAAAGTATCAACACAGGACAGAACGCGAAACAATGGGTATAAATTGGATAAGTTTAGATTTAGGAAAGACTTGGGTAAATACTGGTTCAGTAACAGGGTTGTTGATTTGTGGAACCAATTGCCGCGTAACATTGTGGAGGCGGGGTCCCTCGATTGTTTCAAGCATGGGTTGGACATGTACATGAGTGGGATTGGGTGGTTATAAATAGGAGCTGCCTCGTATGGGCCAATAGGCCTTCTGCAGTTGCCTTTGTTCTTATGTTCTTATGTGACCCTATACACTAGTTACTGTGGTGACCCTACACACTAGTTACTATGGTGGCCCTACACACTAGTTACTGTGGTGACCCTCCACACTAGTTACCATGGTGGCCCTACACACTAGTTACTGTGGTGGCCCTACACACTAGTTACTGTGGTGGTCCTACACACTAGTTACTATGGTGATCCTACACACTTGTTACTGTGGTGACACTCCACACTAGTTACTGTGGTGACCCTACACACTAGTTACTGTGGTGACCCTACACACTAGTTACTGTGGTGATCCTACGCACTAGTTACTATGGTGACCCTACACACTAGTTACTATGGTGACCCTACACACTAGTTACTGTGGTGGCCCTACACACTAGTTACTGTGGTGGCCCTACACACTAGTTACTGTGGTGGCCCTACACACTAGTTACTATGGTGACCCTACACACTAGTTACTATGGTGACCATACACACTAGTTACTATGGTGACCCTACACACTAGTTACTGTGGTGACCCTACACACTAGTTACTGTGGTGACCCTACACACTAGTTACTATGGTGACCCTACACACTAGTTACTATGGTGACCCTACACACTAGTTACTATGGTGACCCTACACACTAGTTACTGTGGTGGCCCTACACTCTAGTTTCTGTGGTGACCCTACACACTAGTTACTATGGTGACCCTCCACACTAGTTACTGAGGTGACTCTCCACACTAGTTACTGTGGTGACCCTACACACTAGATACTGTGGTGGCCCTACACACTAGTTACTATGGTGGCCCTACACACTAGTAACTCTGGTGACCCTACACACTAGTTACTGTGATGGCCCTACACACTAGTTACTATGGTGACCTTCCACACTAGTTACAATGGTGGCCCTACACACTAGTTACTGTGGTGATCCTACACACTAGTTACTGTAGTGGCCCTACACACTAGTTACTGTGGTGACCCTCCACACTAGTTACTATGGTGACCCTACACACTAGTTACTGTGGTGGCCCTACACACTAGTTACTATGGTGACCCTACACACTAGTTACTATGGTGACCCTCCACACTAGTTACTGTGGTGACCCTCCACACTAGTTACTGTGGTGACCCTCCACACTAGTTACTGTGGTGACCCTACACACTAGTTACTGTGGTGACCCTACACACTAGTTACTATGGTGGCCCTACACTCTAGTTACTGTGGTGACCCTACACTCTAGTTACTGTGGTGGCCCTACACACTAGTTACTGTGGTGGCCCTACACACTAGTTAATATTTGACCCTACACACTAGTTACTGTGGTGACCCTCCACACTAGTTACTGTGGTGACCCTACACATTTTTTACTGTGGTGACCCTACACACTAGTTACTGTGGTGACCCTACACACTAGTTACTATGGTGACCCTACACACTAGTTACTATGGTAACCCTACACACAAGTTACTGTGGTGGCCCTACACACTAGTTACTATGGTGACCCTACACACTATTTACTATGGTGACCATACACACTAGTTACTATGGTGACCCTACACACTAGTTACTGTGGTGACCCTACACACTAATCACTGTGGTGACCATACACACTAGTTACTATGGTGACCCTACACACTAGTTACAATGGTGACCCTACACACTAGTTACTGTGGTGGCCCTACACACTAGTTACTGTGGTGACCCTACACACTAGTTACTATGGTGACCCTACACACTAGTTACTATGGTGACCCTACACATTAGTTGCTATGGTGGCCCTACACACTAGTTACTATGGTGGCCCTACACACTAGTTACTATGGTGGCCCTACACACTAGTTACTATGGTGGCCCTACACACTAGTTACTATGGTGGCCCTACACACTAGTTACTATGGTGGCCCTACACACTAGTTACTGTGGTGGCCCTACACACTAGTTACTATGGTGGCCCTACACACTAGTTACTATGGTGGCCCTACACACTAGTTACTATGGTGGCCCTACACACTAGTTACTATGGTGGCCCTACACACTAGTTACTGTGGTGACCCTCCACACTAGTTACTGTGGTGGCCTAGACACTAGTTACTGTGGTGGCCTTACACACTAGTTACTGTGGTGGCCCTACACACTAGTTACTGTGGTGACCCTCCACACTAGTTACTGTGGTGACCCTACACACTAGTTACTGTGGTGGCCCTACACACTAGTTACTATGGTGGCCCTACACACTAGTTACTGTGGTGACCCTACACACTAGTTACTATGGTGGCCCTACACACTAGTTACTATGGTGGCCCTACACACTAGTTACTATGGTGGCCCTACACACTAGTTACTATGGTGGCCCTACACACTAGTTACTATGGTGGCCCTACACACTAGTTACTGTGGTGGCCCTACACACTAGTTACTGTGGTGGCCCTACACACTAGTTACTATGGTGACCCTACACACTAGTTACTATGGTGACCCTACACACTAGTTACTGTGGTGACCCTACACACTAGTTACTGTGGTGACCCTACACACTAGTTACTATGGTGGCCCTACACACTAGTTACTGTGGTGGCCCTACACACTAGTTACTATGGTGACCCTACACACTAGTTACTATGGTGACCCTACACACTAGTTACTGTGGTGACCCTACACACTAGTTACTATGGTGGCCCTACACACTAGTTACTATGGTGGCCCTACACACTAGTTACTATGGTGCCCTACACACTAGTTACTGTGGTGACCCTCCACACTAGTTACTGTGGTGGCCCTACACACTAGTTACTGTGGTGGCCCTACACACTAGTTACTGTGGTGGCCCTACACACTAGTTACTATGGTGGCCCTACACACTAGTTACTGTGGTGACCCTCCACACTAGTTACTATGGTGGCCCTACACACTAGTTACTGTGGTGGCCCTACACACTAGTTACTGTGGTGACCCTCCACACTAGTTACTGTGGTGACCCTACACACTAGTTACTGTGGTGCCCTACACACTAGTTACTGTGGTGACCCTACACACTAGTTACTATGGTGGCCCTACACACTAGTTACTATGGTGGCCCTACACACTAGTTACTATGGTGGCCCTACACACTAGTTACTATGGTGGCCCTACACACTAGTTACTGTGGTGGCCCTACACACTAGTTACTGTGGTGGCCCTACACACTAGTTACTATGGTGACCCTACACACTAGTTACTATGGTGACCCTACACACTAGTTACTATGGTGGCCCTACACACTAGTTACTGTGGTGCCCTACACACTAGTTACTGTGGTGGCCCTACACACTAGTTACTATGGTGACCCTACACACTAGTTACTATGGTGGCCCTACACACTAGTTACTGTGGAGGCCCTACACACTAGTTACTGTGGTGGCCCTACACACTAGTTACTATGGTGACCCTACACACTAGTTACTATGGTGACCCTACACACTAGTTACTATGGTGGCCCTACACACTAGTTACTGTGGTGACCCTACACACTAGTTACTATGGTGACCCTACACACTAGTTACTGTGGTGACCCTACACACTAGTTACTGTGGTGACCCTACACACTAGTTACTGTGGTGACCCTACACACTAGTTACTGTGGTGACCCTACACACTAGTTACTATGGTGGCCCTACACACTAGTTACTGTGGTGACCCTACACACTAGTTACTATGGTGACCCTCCACACTAGTTACTGTGGTGGCCCTACACACTAGTTACTGTGGTGGCCCTACACACTAGTTACTGTGGTGGCCCTACACACTAGTTACTATGGTGGCCCTACACACTAGTTACTGTGGTGACCCTCCACACTAGTTACTATGGTGGCCCTACACACTAGTTACTGTGGTGGCCCTACACACTAGTTACTGTGGTGACCCTACACACTAGTTACTGTGGTGACCCTACACACTAGTTACTGTGGTGCCCTACACACTAGTTACTGTGGTGACCCTACACACTAGTTACTATGGTGGCCCTACACACTAGTTACTATGGTGGCCCTACACACTAGTTACTATGGTGGCCCTACACACTAGTTACTATGGTGGCCCTACACACTAGTTACTGTGGTGGCCCTACACACTAGTTACTGTGGTGGCCCTACACACTAGTTACTATGGTGACCCTACACACTAGTTACTATGGTGACCCTACACACTAGTTACTATGGTGGCCCTACACACTAGTTACTGTGGAGGCCCTACACACTAGTTACTGTGGTGGCCCTACACACTAGTTACTATGGTGACCCTACACACTAGTTACTATGGTGGCCCTACACACTAGTTACTGTGGTGCCCTACACACTAGTTACTGTGGTGGCCCTACACACTAGTTACTATGGTGACCCTACACACTAGTTACTATGGTGACCCTACACACTAGTTACTATGGTGGCCCTACACACTAGTTACTCTGGTGACCCTACACACTAGTTACTATGGTGACCCTACACACTAGTTACTGTGGTGACCCTACACACTAGTTACTGTGGTGACCCTACACACTAGTTACTGTGGTGACCCTACACACTAGTTACTGTGGTGACCCTACACACTAGTTACTATGGTGGCCCTACACACTAGTTACTGTGGTGACCCTACACACTAGTTACTATGGTGACCCTACACACTAGTTACTATGGTGACCCTACACACTAGTTACTGTGGTGACCCTACACACTAGTTACTATGGTGGCCCTACACACTAGTTACTATGGTGACCCTACACACTAGTTACTGTGGTGGCCCTCCACACTAGTTACTGTGGTGGCCCTACACACTAGTTACTGTGGTGGCCCTACACACTAGTTACTGTGGTGGCCCTACACACTAGTTACTATGGTGGCCCCCCACACTAGTTACTATTATGGCCCTACACACTAGTTACTGTGGTGACCCTACACACTAGTTACTATGGTGGCCCTACACACTAGTTACTGTGGTGGCCCTACACACTAGTTACTATGGTGACCCTCCACACTAGTTACTGTGGTGGCCCTACACACTAGTTACTGTGGTGACCCTACACACTAGTTACTATGGTGGCCCTACACACTAGTTACTGTGGTGACCCTACACACTAGTTACTATGGTGGCCCTACACACTAGTTACTGTGGTGACCCTACACACTAGTTACTATGGTGACCCTCCACACTAGTTACTGTGGTGGCCCTACACACTAGTTACTGTGGTGACCCTCCACACTAGTTACTGTGGTGGCCCTACACACTAGTTACTATGGTGGCCCTACACACTAGTTACTGTGGTGGCCCTACACACTAGTTACTATGGTGACCCTACACACTAGTTACTGTGGTGACCCTCCACACTAGTTACTGTGGTGGCCCTACACACTAGTTACTATGGTGACCCTACACACTAGTTACTGTGGTGACCCTACACACTAGTTACTGTGGTGACCCTACACACTAGTTACTGTGGTGGCCCTACACACTAGTTACTATGGTGACCCTACACACTAGTTACTGTGGTGACCCTACACACTAGTTACTGTGGTGGCCCTACACACTAGTTACTATGGTGGCCCTACGCACTAGTTACTGAGGTGACCCTCCACACTAGTTACTATGGTGGCCCTACACACTAGTTACTGTGTTGGCCCTACACACTAGTTACTGTGGTGACCCTCCACACTAGTTACTGTGGTGACCCTACACACTAGTTACTGTGGTGGCCCTACACACTAGTTACTGTGGTGACCCTACACATTAGTTACTATGGTGGCCCTACACACTAGTTACTATGGTGGCCTACACACTCGTTACTATGGTGGCCCTACACACTAGTTACTATGGTGGCCCTACACACTAGTTACTGTGGTGGCCTACACACTAGTTACTGTGGTGGCCCTACACACTAGTTACTATGGTGACCCTACACACTTGTTACTATGGTGACCCTATACACNTTACTGTGGTGGCCCTACACACTAGTTACTATGGTGACCCTCCACACTAGTTACTGTGGTGACCCTACACACTAGTTACTGTGGTGGCCCTCCACACTAGTTACTGTGGTGACCCTCCCACTAGTTACTATGGTGGCGCTCCACACTAGTTACTGTGGTGACCCTACACACTAGTTACTGTGGTGACCCTACACACTAGTTACTATGGTGGCCCTACACACTAGTTACTGTGGTGACCCCCACACTAGTTACTATGGTGGCCCTACACACTAGTTACTGTGGTGACCCTACACACTATTTACTGTGTTGGCCCTACACACTAGTTACTGTGGTGGCCCTACACACTATTTACTATGGTGACCCTCCACTAGTTACTGTGGTGACCCTCACACTAGTTACTGTGGTGACCCTACACACTATTTACTGTTGGTGACCCTACACACTATTACTGTGGTGACCCTACACACTAGTTACTGTGGTGACCCTCCACACTAGTTACTGTGGTGACCCTACACACTAGTTACTGTGGTGACCCTACACACTAGTTACGTGGTGGCCCTACACTAGTTACTATGGTGACCCTACACACTAGTTACTGTGGTGACCCTACACACTAGTTACTGTGGTGACCCTACACACTAGTTACTGTGGTGACCCTCCACACTAGTTACTGTGGTGACCCTACACACTAGTTACTGTGGTGCCCTACACACTAGTTACTGTGGTGACCCTACACACTAGTTACTATGGTGACCCTACACACTAGTTACTATGGTGACCCTACCACTAGTTACTATGGTGTCCCTACACACTAGTTACTAGGTGACCCTACACACTAGTTACTGTGGTAGCCCTACACACTAGTTTACTATGTGGCCCTACACACTAGTTACTATGGTGGCCCTACACACTAGTTACTGTGGTGGCGCTACACACTAGTTACTATGGTGACCCTACACACTAGTTACTGTGGTGACCCTCCACACTAGTTACTGTGGTGACCCTACACACTAGTTACTGTGGTGACCCTACACACTAGTTTGCTTGTGACCCTCCACACTAGTTACTGTGGTGACCCTCCACACTAGTTACTGTGGTGACCCTACACACTAGTTACTGTGGTGACCCTACACACTAGTTACGATGGTGGCCCTACACACTAGTTACTATGGTGACCCTACACACTAGTTACTGTGGTGACCCTCCACACTAGTTACTGTGGTGACCCTCACACTAGTTACTGTGGGCCCTCCACACTAGTTACTGTGGTGACCCTTCACACTAGTACTATGGTGGCCCTACACACTAGTTACTGTGGTGGCCCTACACACTAGTTACTATGGTGACCCTCGACACTAGTTACTGTGGTGACCCTACACACTAGTTACTGTGGTGACCCTACACACTAGTTACTGTGGTGGCCCTACACACTAGTTACTGTGGTGACCCTACACACTAGTTACTGTGGTGGCCCTCCACACTAGTTACTGTGGTGACCCTCCACACTAGTTACTATGGTGGCGCTCCACACTAGTTACTGTGGTGACACTACACACTAGTTACTGTGGTGACCCTACACACTAGTTACTATGGTGGCCCTACACACTAGTTACTGTGGTGACCCTCCACACTAGTTACTATGGTGGCCCTACACACTAGTTACTGTGGTGGCCCTACACACTAGTTACTGTGGTGGCCCTACACAATAGTTACTATGGTGACCCTCCACACTAGTTACTGTGGTGACCCTACACACTAGTTACTGTGGTGACCCTACACACTAGTTACTGTGGTGGCCCTACACACTAGTTACTGTGGTGGCCCTACACACTAGTTACTGTGGTGGCCCTCCACACTAGTTACTGTGGTGGCCCTCCACACTAGTTACTATGGTGGCGCTCCACACTAGTTACTGTGGTGACCCTACACACTAGTTACTGTGGTGACCCTACACACTAGTTACTATGGTGGCCCTACACACTAGTTACTGTGGTGACCCTCCACACTAGTTACTATAGTGGCCCTACACACTAGTTACTATGGTGGCCCTACACAATAGTTACTATGGTGGCCCTACACACACTAGTTACTATGGTGGCCCTACACACTAGTTACTGTGGGGACCCTACACACTAGTTACTGTGGTGGCCCTACACACTAGTTACTGTGGTGGCCCTACACACTAGTTACTGTGGTGGCCCTACACACTAGTTACTGTGGTGACCCTCCACTCTAGTTACTGTGGTGACCCTACACACTAGTTACTATGGTGACCCTACACACTAGTTACTGTGGTGGCCCTACACACTAGTTAAGTTGGTGACCCTACACACTAGTTATTATAGTGGCCCTACACACTAGTTACTATGGTGGCCCTACACACTAGTTACTATGGTGGCCCTACACATTAGTTACTGTGGTGGCCCTACACACTAGTTACTGTGGTGACCCTACACACTAGTTCCTATGGTGACCCTACACACTAGTTACTGTGGTGACCCTACACACTAGTTACTATGGTGGCCCTACACACTAGTTACTGTGGTGACCCTACACACTAGTTACTATGGTGACCCTACACACTAGTTACTATGGTGACCCTACACACTAGTTACTATGGTGACCCTACACACTAGTTACTATGGTGACCCTACACACTAGTTACTGTGGTGACCCTACACACTAGTTACTGTGGTGGCCCTACACACTAGTTACTGTGGTGGCCCTACTAACTAGTTACTATGGTGACCCTCCACACTAGTTACTGTGGTGACCCTACACACTAGTTACTGTGGTGACCCAGTAACTAGTGTGGGTCAGCGGCGTTATTGTAGCAGTGATGGAGGGATTACTGGAGGAATAGGTGAACTTGGTTGGGGCTCTGAGAACAGAGGTGGACTCCTTACGAGAGGAGGTGAGACAGCTGAAGCGTCGGGGGGAGGCGGAGAAGACCAAGATAAACAAGACCTCGTCATGGAGAGTCGTTGGGGACAGGGGTCTTAAGAAGACCTTGACAAGGCCGCCTACAAACGCCCTAAAGACGGCAAATTCATTTGCCGTGTTGGAGGACGAGTGCTGTGGTGAGCCAGCGGTTCACTCCGAAAAGAAATCAGCAAGGAGCGGCGAAGCGCGGGCCCCTCAGGGCGCTCAGAAAGTTAAAGAGGTACCGAGGCGAGTTTTGGTTGTGGGAGATTCCCAGGTGAGGTATTTAGACAGAACGTTTTGTGCCAGAGATAGGGGGAACAGATTAAGAGTTTGCTATCCGGGAGCTGGAATTGGTGATATTGTTGGAAACATGAAAGATATTATGACGGGAAATGGGAGCAAACCCATTATTTGTATTAGTGTAGGGGGTAATGATGTTGGGAGAGTTAGAAGTGAGGAACTAATACTGAAATTCAAGACAGCAATAGAATTAGTTAGGAGCAAGGGAGGAATCCCGATCATATGTGGCATTCTTCCAAGAAAGGGAGTGGGAAATGAATGGATGTCGAGGGCACTTGGTGTCAATTGCAGGCTGGAAAGATATTGCAAATCTAATGCAATATCTTATATAGACAACTGGGAACACTTCTATGGAAGAAATGAAATGTATGCTCGGGATGGGGTGCATCTATCGAGAGCTGGGGTTGTTGCTGTTGCAAATTCGTTGGAAGAAGTGGTTAGAGGTGTTTGTTTGGGTTTAAACTGTTAGTAGATAGAGGTATGGGAATTGATTTGGAGGAAGGATGTAATAAAAGTATGTGTTTGCGGGAGAAAGGAATTGGCAAAATGATCAGGGAAAGAGAAGGGCCTCAAAATAACAATTCACTTAGGGTATATTACACAAACAGTAGAAGTCTAAGAAATAAAATTAACGAATTAAATGCTCTTGTCTGCACAGAAAAAATAGATATTATTGCACTTACCGAAACGTGGATGAATGTTGATAATAGAGAACTATTAGCCGAATATCAAATAAATGGATTTAAACTATTTCACACAGATAGATATATTAGACGAGGTGGTGGAGTAGCCATATACGTTAGGGACAATTTGAAATGTAGTCTCAAAGAGGGAATCAAAACTGAGCCACACACAGAAACTATTTGGATAGAATTAAACGAAAAAGCAAATAATATTATAATTGGAGTTATATATAGGCCACCAAATTTAGACAGAATGGAAGCAAAGCATCTATGGGATGAAATATCTAGGGCATCTAGATCTAACAGTATTTATGTCATGGGTGACTTTAATTTGAGTGGAATAAACTGGTTGAACAAAACAGGGAATAGTGAAGCAGAAGATTTTCTAGAATTAATTGACGATTGCTTTCTTACGCAACACATTAAGGAACCAACACGGGAAAATAATATTTTAGATTTAGTGTTAACTAACAGGGAAACACAAATTAATGACATCGAAATAGGGAGTGAGCTAGGGAACAGTGATCACAAAGAAATCAGATTTGGCATAGAATGGAATAGACCTGTAGGAGAAAATTCTGTTAAAGTGCCAGATTTTCGAAAAGCTGATTTTAATAGCCTAAGAAATTTTTTGGGTCAAATTGATTGGAAAGTCTTGGGTATGGGGTGTGGGCCGGTCTTGGAGCGAGACATGAACCCAGCGATAGGTGATGTAAATGGGGATTTCGATGTAGATTCAATTTATAACGTATTTAAGAATATTCTAAACAAAGCACAGGAACGTAGTATACCACACAAATTGAATAGATCGATTACTAATGACCCAAAGTGGATAACAAAGAATTTGAAGAATCTTATAGGTAAAAAGAGAGCTTGGTACAAGAGGATTAAAAATGGGGAGGTCACTTTAGAACAGGAATTCGTACAACTAGTTAGAAATGTTAAAAAGAGATAAGGAAAGCAAAAAGAAACTATGAAGTTCGTATAGCAGGGCAAGCAAAGACAAATCCTAAAGGGTTTTTTCAGTTATATCGAACTAAGACTAGGGAAAGGATAGGTCCATTAAAAACTGAGACAGGTCAAATAACAGATAGTGATGAAGAGATGAGTAGTATTTTTAATAAATATTTTGTATCTGTATTTACTAAAGAGAACCTTAACAATATGCCTTCAGCCCAACAAGTCTATGTGGGTGGGGACGAGGACAGGTTGACGAGTTTAGCAGTTACCAGGGAGGATGTTCTTAAACAAATAGTAAAACTCAAACCAAACAAATCCCCAGGGCCGGATGAAGTGTTTGCCAGAGTGCTGAAAGAATGCAAAGAGGAGCTTTGTGACCCACTGTCAATCATATTTAATAAATCAATAGAGTCAGGCAGAGTGCCAGAGTTTTGGAAAGTTGCTAATGTGATACCAGTTTTTAAGAAAGGAGATAGATCACTTGCGTCTAACTATCGACCAATTAGCCTAACGTCTATTGTGGGAAAGTTACTCGAATCTATAATAGCAAATAAAATTCGTCTTCATCTTGAAAAACATAAATTAATAATTGAGTCGCAACATGGTTTTATAATGGCCGTTCATGTTTAACAAATTTGTTATCTTTTTATTCTAGCATAGTTGAGGCAGTTGATAGTGGTAAGGATTGTGATGTTGTGTACCTTGACTTTAGCAAAGCTTTCGATACAGTGCCACATGAAAGACTGATTAAAAAGATAGAGGCTCATGGTATTGGTGGTGCTATATTAAGCTGGATTAGGGCATGGCTATACCAAAGGAAACAGAGAGTTAGTATAAATGGAGTCAAGTCAGAGTGGGAAAATGTTGTAAGTGGAGTGCCTCAAGGCTCTGTCTTGGGACCTCTGTTGTTTATAATATATATAAATGATTTAGATTCAGGTTTGAGTAGCAACATTTGCAAATTTGCCGATGATACGAAAATCGGTAGGGAAATTAATTCGGAGGAGGACTCACTATCACTTCAAGTTGATCTAGATAGGGTTTTGAAATGGTCAAAGGACTGGCAGATGCAGTTTAATGCTGATAAATGTAAAGTTCTGAGGCTAGGTAATGATGATAGAGTTACAAGATACGAGCTAGATGGTGTTGAGATTGCGAAGTCGGATTGCGAAAGGGATCTGGGAGTTATAATTAGTAAGAATTTAAAACAAAAGGATCAATGCATAAATGTTCGTAATAAGGCAAATAGGACACTCGGATTTATTAATCGCAGCGTAAGTAACAAGACACCTGGTGTGGTTCTCAAGCTATATCTTGCTCTGGTTAGGCCCCATTTAGATTATGCAGTTCAGTTTTGGTCGCCATATTATAGAATGGATATAAATTCACTTGAACGTGTCCAGCGTAGGATGACTAAGTTAATTCCCCAAATTAGAAATCTTTCATATGAAGAAAGATTAACAAAGCTTAATTTGCATTCACTGGAAAGGCGAAGAGTTAGGGGTGACATGATAGAGGTTTACAAGTGGATGAATGGACATAACAAAGGGATATTAATAGGGTATTGAAAGTATCAACACAGGACAGAACGCGAAACAATGGGTATAAATTGGATAAGTTTAGATTTAGGAAAGACTTGGGTAAATACTGGTTCAGTAACAGGGTTGTTGATTTGTGGAACCAATTGCCGCGTAACATTGTGGAGGTGGGGTCCCTCGATTGTTTCAAGCATGGGTTGGACATGTATATGAGTGGGATTGGGTGGTTATAAATAGGAGCTGCCTCGTATGGGCCAATAGGCCTTCTGCAGTTGCCTTTGTTCTTATGTTCTTATGTTCTTATGTTCTTATGACCTACACACTAGTTACTGTGGTGGCCCTACACACTAGTTACTGTGGTGACCCTACACACTAGTTACTGTGGTGGCCCTCCACACTAGTTACTGTGGTGACCCTACACACTAGTTACTGTGGTGGCCTACCACACTAGTTACTGGGTGACCCTACACACTAGTTACTGTGGTGACCCTACACACTAGTTACTGTGGTGACCCTCCACACTAGTTACTGTGGTGGCCCTACACACTAGTTACTGTGGTGACCCTACACACTAGTTACTGTGGTGACCCTACACACTAGTTACTGTGGTGACCCTACACACTAGTTACTGTGGTGACCCTACACACTAGTTACTGTGGTGACCCTACACACTAGTTACTGTGGTGACCCTACACACTAGTTACTGTGGTGACCCTACACACTAGTTACTGTGGTGACCCTACACACTAGTTACTGTGGTGACCCTACACACTAGTTACTATGGTGACCCTACACACTAGTTACTGTGGTGACCCTACACACTAGTTACTGTGGTGACCCTACACACTAGTTACTGTGGTGACCCTACACACTAGTTACTATGGTGCCCTACACACTAGTTACTATGGTGACCCTACACACTAGTTACTATGGTGACCCTCCACACTAGTTACTGTGGTGACCCTACACACTAGTTACTGTGGTGACCCTACACACTAGTTACTGTGGTGACCCTACACACTAGTTACTGTGGTGACCCTACACACTAGTTACTATGGTGACCCTACACACTAGTTACTATGGTGACCCTACACACTAGTTACTGTGGTGGCCCTACACACTAGTTACTATGGTGACCCTACACACTAGTTACTATGGTGACCCTACACACTAGTTACTATGGTGACCCTACACACTAGTTACTGTGGTGGCCCTACACACTAGTTACTGTGGTGACCCTACACACTAGTTACTATGGTGACCCTACACACTAGTTACTATGGTGACCCTACACACTAGTTACTGTGGTGACCCTACACACTAGTTACTGTGGTGACCCTACACACTAGTTACTATGGTGACCCTACACACTAGTTACTGTGGTGACCCTACACACTAGTTACTGTGGTGACCCTACACACTAGTTACTGTGGTGGCCCTACACACTAGTTACTATGGTGACCCTACACACTAGTTACTATGGTGGCCCTACACACTAGTTACTGTGGTGACCCTACACACTAGTTACTGTGGTGGCCCTACACACTAGTTACTGTGGTGACCCTACACACTAGTTACTGTGGTGGCCCTACACACTAGTTACTGTGGTGACCCTCCACACTAGTTACTGTGGTGACCCTACACACTAGTTACTATGGTGACCCTACACACTAGTTACTGTGGTGGCCCTACACACTAGTTACTGTGGTGACCCTACACACTAGTTACTATGGTGGCCCTACACACTAGTTACTATGGTGGCCCTACACACTAGTTACTATGGTGGCCCTACACACTAGTTACTATGGTGGCCCTACACACTAGTTACTGTGGTGGCCCTACACACTAGTTACTGTGGTGACCCTACACACTAGTTACTGTGGTGGCCCTACACACTAGTTACTGTGGTGGCCCTACACACTAGTTACTATGGTGACCCTACACACTAGTTACTATGGTGACCCTACACACTAGTTACTGTGGTGACCCTACACACTAGTTACTGTGGTGACCCTACACACTAGTTACTATGGTGGCCCTACACACTAGTTACTGTGGTGACCCTACACACTAGTTACTATGGTGACCCTACACACTAGTTACTATGGTGACCCTACACACTAGTTACTGTGGTGACCCTACACACTAGTTACTATGGTGGACCTACACACTAGTTACTGTGGTGACCCTACACACTAGTTACTATGGTGACCCTACACACTAGTTACTATGGTGACCCTACACACTAGTTACTATGGTGACCCTACACACTAGTTACTATGGTGACCCTACACACTAGTTACTGTGGTGACCCTACACACTAGTTACTGTGGTGGCCCTACACACTAGTTACTGTGGTGACCCTACACACTAGTTACTGTGGTGGCCCTACACACTAGTTACTGTGGTGACCCTACACACTAGTTACTATGGTGACCCTACACACTAGTTACTGTGGTGGCCCTACACACTAGTTACTATGGTGACCCTACACACTAGTTACTATGGTGACCCTCCACACTAGTTACTGTGGTGACCCTACACACTAGTTACTGTGGTGACCCTACACACTAGTTACTGTGGTGACCCTACACACTAGTTACTGTGGTGACCCTACACACTAGTTACTGTGGTGACCCTCACACTAGTTACTGTGGTGACCCTACACACTAGTTACTGTGGTGACCCTACACACTAGTTACTATGGTGACCTACACACTAGTTACTATGGTGACCCTACACACTAGTTACTATGGTGACCCTACACACTAGTTACTATGGTGACCCTACACACTAGTTACTATGGTGACCCTACACACTAGTTACTATGGTGACCCTACACACTAGTTACTGTGGTGACCCTACACACTAGTTACTGTGGTGACCCTACACACTAGTTACTATGGTGACCCTACACACTAGTTACTATGGTGACCCTACACACTAGTTACTATGGTGACCCTACACACTAGTTACTGTGTGGCCCTACACACTAGTTACTATGGTGGCCCTACACACTAGTTACTATGGTGACCCTACACACTAGTTACTGTGGTGGCCCTACACACTAGTTACTGTGGTGGCCCTACACACTAGTTACTGTGGTGACCCTACACACTAGTTACTGTGGTGACCCTACACACTAGTTACTATGGTGGCCCTACACACTAGTTACTGTGGTGACCCTACACACTAGTTACTATGGTGACCCTACACACTAGTTACTATGGTGACCCTACACACTAGTTACTGTGGTGACCCTACACACTAGTTACTATGGTGGCCCTACACACTAGTTACTGTGGTGACCCTACACACTAGTTACTATGGTGACCCTACACACTAGTTACTATGGTGACCCTACACACTAGTTACTATGGTGACCCTACACACTAGTTACTATGGTGACCCTACACACTAGTTACTGTGGTGACCCTACACACTAGTTACTGTGGTGGCCCTACACACTAGTTACTGTGGTGGCCCTACACACTAGTTACTATGGTGACCCTCCACACTAGTTACTGTGGTGACCCTACACACTAGTTACTGTGGTGACCCTACACACTAGTTACTGTGGTGGCCCTACACACTAGTTACTGTGGTGGCCCTACACACTAGTTACTGTGGTGGCCCTACACACTAGTTACTGTGGTGACCCTACACACTAGTTACTATGGTGGCCCTCCACACTAGTTACTGTGGTGACCCTACACACTAGTTACTGTGGTGACCCTACACACTAGTTACTATGGTGGCCCTACACACTAGTTACTGTGGTGACCCTACACACTAGTTACTATGGTGGCCCTACACACTAGTTACTGTGGTGACCCTACACACTAGTTACTGTGGTGGCCCTACACACTAGTTACTGTGGTGGCCCTACACACTAGTTACTATGGTGGCCCTACACACTAGTTACTGTGGTGACCCTACACACTAGTTACTGTGGTGGCCCTACACACTAGTTACTGTGGTGGCCCTACACACTAGTTACTATGGTGACCCTACACACTAGTTACTGTGGTGACCCTACACACTAGTTACTGTGGTGACCCTACACACTAGTTACTGTGGTGGCCCTACACACTAGTTACTGTGGTGACCCTACACACTAGTTACTGTGGTGGCCCTACACACTAGTTACTGTGGTGACCCTACACACTAGTTACTGTGGTGACCCTACACACTAGTTACTATGGTGGCCCTACACACTAGTTACTGTGGTGACCCTACACACTAGTTACTATGGTGGCCCTACACACTAGTTACTGTGGTGACCCTACACACTAGTTACTGTGGTGGCCCTACACACTAGTTACTGTGGTGGCCCTACACACTAGTTACTGTGGTGACCCTACA
Source organism: Procambarus virginalis (assembly GCA_020271785.1). Classification (NCBI taxonomy): domain Eukaryota; kingdom Metazoa; phylum Arthropoda; class Malacostraca; order Decapoda; family Cambaridae; genus Procambarus; species Procambarus virginalis. Next base: position 92,145 of record WNGS01011213.1, read on the forward strand.
CACTAGTTACTATGGTGGCCCTACACACTAGTTACTGTGGTGACCCTACACACTAGTTACTATGGTGACCCTACACACTAGTTACTATGGTGACCCTCCACACTAGTTACTGTGGTGACCCTACACACTAGTTACTGTGGTGACCCTACACACTAGTTACTATGGTGGCCCTACACACTAGTTACTGTGGTGACCCTACACACTAGTTACTGTGGTGGCCCTACACACTAGTTACTGTGGTGACCCTACACACTAGTTACTGTGGTGGCCCTACACACTAGTTACTGTGGTGACCCTACACACTAGTTACTGTGGTGGCCCTACACACTAGTTACTGTGGTGACCCTACACACTAGTTACTGTGGTGACCCTACACACTAGTTACTATGGTGGCCCTACACACTAGTTACTGTGGTGACCCTCCACACTAGTTACTGTGGTGGCCCTACACACTAGTTACTGTGGTGACCCTACACACTAGTTACTGTGGTGCCCTACACACTAGTTACTGTGGTGGCCCTACACACTAGTTACTATGGTGGCCCTACACACTAGTTACTGTGGTGACCCTACACACTAGTTACTGTGGTGACCCTACACACTAGTTACTGTGGTGGCCCTACACACTAGTTACTGTGGTGACCCTACACACTAGTTACTGTGGTGGCCCTACACACTAGTTACTGTGGTGACCCTACACACTAGTTACTATGGTGGCCCTACACACTAGTTACTGTGGTGACCCTACACACTAGTTACTGTGGTGACCCTACACACTAGTTACTATGGTGGCCCTACACACTAGTTACTGTGGTGACCCTACACACTAGTTACTGTGGTGACCCTACACACTAGTTACTGTGGTGACCCTACACACTAGTTACTGTGGTGACCCTACACACTAGTTACTGTGGTGACCCTACACACTAGTTACTGTGGTGACCCTACACACTAGTTACTGTGGTGACCCTACACACTAGTTACTGTGGTGACCCTACACACTAGTTACTGTGGTGGCCCTACACACTAGTTACTGTGGTGGCCCTACACACTAGTTACTGTGGTGACCCTACACACTAGTTACTGTGTGACCCTACACACTAGTTACTATGGTGACCCTACACACTAGTTACTATGGTGGCCCTACACACTAGTTACTGTGGTGACCCTACACACTAGTTACTGTGGTGACCCTACACACTAGTTACTGTGGTGACCCTACACACTAGTTACTGTGGTGACCCTACACACTAGTTACTGTGGTGGCCCTACACACTAGTTACTGTGGTGACCCTACACACTAGTTACTGTGGTGACCCTACACACTAGTTACTGTGGTGACCCTACACACTAGTTACTGTGGGGACCCTACACACTAGTTACTATGGTGACCCTACACACTAGTTACTATGGTGACCCTACACACTAGTTACTATGGTGACCCTACACACTAGTTACTGTGGTGACCCTACACACTAGTTACTGTGGTGACCCTACACACTAGTTACTATGGTGCCCTACACACTAGTTACTGTGGTGACCCTACACACTAGTTACTGTGGTGACCCTACACACTAGTTACTGTGGTGACCCTACACACTAGTTACTGTGGTGACCCTACACACTAGTTACTATGGTGGACCCTACACACTAGTTACTGTGGTGACCCTACACACTAGTTACTGGTGGCCCTACACACTAGTTACTGTGGTGACCCTACACACTAGTTACTGTGGTGACCCTACACACTAGTTACTGTGGTGACCCTACACACTAGTTACTGTGGTGACCCTACACACTAGTTACTATGGTGGCCCTACACACTAGTTACTGTGGTGACCCTACACACTAGTTACTGTGGTGACCCTACACACTAGTTACTGTGGTGACCCTACACACTAGTTACTGTGGTGACCCTACACACTAGTTACTATGGTGACCCTACACACTAGTTACTATGGTGACCCTACACACTAGTTACTGTGGTGACCCTACACACTAGTTACTGTGGTGACCCTACACACTAGTTACTGTGGTGCCCTACACACTAGTTACTATGGTGACCCTACACACTAGTTACTGTGGTGACCCTACACACTAGTTACTGTGGTGACCCTACACACTAGTTACTGTGGTGGACCCTACACACTAGTTACTGTGGTGACCCTACACACTAGTTACTGTGGTGGCCCTACACACTAGTTACTGTGGTGGCCCTACACACTAGTTACTGTTGACCCTACACACTAGTTACTGTGGTGACCCTACACACTAGTTACTGTGGTGACCCTACACACTAGTTACTATGGTGACCCTACACACTAGTTACTATGGTGGCCCTACACTAGTTTACTATGGTGGCCCTACACACTAGTTACTGTGGTGACCCTACACACTAGTTACTATGGTGGCCCTACACACTAGTTACTATGGTGACCCTCCACACTAGTTACTGTGGTGGCCCTACACACTAGTTACTATGGTGACCCTACACACTAGTTACTGTGGACCCTACACACTAGTTACTATGGTGGCCCTACACACTAGTTACTGTGGTGACCCTACACACTAGTTACTGTGGTGGCCCTACACACTAGTTACTGTGGTGGCCCTACACACTAGTTACTGTGGTGACCCTACACACTAGTTACTGTGGTGACCCTACACACTAGTTACTGTGGTGACCCTACACACTAGTTACTGTGGTGACCCTACACACTAGTTACTGTGGTGACCCTACACACTAGTTACTGTGGTGACCCTACACACTAGTTACTATGGTGCCCTACACACTAGTTACTGTGGTGACCCTACACACTAGTTACTATGGTGACCCTACACACTAGTTACTATGGTGACCCTACACACTAGTTACTGTGGTGACCCTACACACTAGTTACTGTGGTGACCCTACACACTAGTTACTGTGGTGACCCTACACACTAGTTACTATGGTGCCCTACACACTAGTTACTGTGGTGACCCTACACACTAGTTACTGTGGTGGCCCTACACACTAGTTACTGTGGTGACCCTACACACTAGTTACTGTGGTGACCCTACACACTAGTTACTATGGTGCCCTACACACTAGTTACTATGGTGACCCTACACACTAGTTACTGTGGTGACCCTACACACTAGTTACTATGGTGGCCCTACACACTAGTTACTGTGGTGACCCTACACACTAGTTACTATGGTGGCCCTACACACTAGTTACTGTGGTGACCCTACACACTAGTTACTATGGTGACCCTCACACTAGTTACTGTGGTGGCCCTACACACTAGTTACTGTGGTGACCCTACACACTAGTTACTATGGTGGCCCTACACACTAGTTACTGTGGTGACCCTACACACTAGTTACTATGGTGCCCTACACACTAGTTACTGTGTGACCCTACACACTAGTTACTGTGGTGACCCTACACACTAGTTACTGTGGTGGCCCTACACACTAGTTACTGTGGTGACCCTCCACACTAGTTACTGTGGTGACCCTACACACTAGTTACTGTGGTGACCCTACACACTAGTTACTGTGGTGCCCTACACACTAGTTACTATGGTGACCCTACACACTAGTTACTGTGGTGACCCTACACACTAGTTACTGTGGTGGCCCTACACACTAGTTACTATGGTGACCCTACACACTAGTTACTATGGTGACCCTACACACTAGTTACTATGGTGACCCTACACACTAGTTACTGTGGTGACCCTACACACTAGTTACTGTGGTGGCCCTACACACTAGTTACTATGGTGACCCTACACACTAGTTACTGTGGTGACCCTACACACTAGTTACTGTGGTGACCCTACACACTAGTTACTGTGGTGACCCTACACACTAGTTACTATGGTGACCCTACACACTAGTTACTGTGGTGACCCTACACACTAGTTACTGTGGTGGCCCTACACACTAGTTACTGTGGTGACCCTACACACTAGTTACTGTGGTGGCCCTACACACTAGTTACTATGGTGCCCTACACACTAGTTACTGTGGTGACCCTACACACTAGTTACTGTGGTGACCCTACACACTAGTTACTGTGGTGACCCTACACACTAGTTACTGTGGTGACCCTACACACTAGTTACTATGGTGACCCTACACACTAGTTACTGTGGTGACCCTACACACTAGTTACTGTGGTGACCCTCCACACTAGTTACTGTGGTGACCCTACACACTAGTTACTGTGGTGACCCTACACACTAGTTACTGTGGTGACCCTACACACTAGTTACTATGGTGGCCCTACACACTAGTTACTATGGTGACCCTACACACTAGTTACTGTGGTGACCCTACACACTAGTTACTGTGGTGACCCTACACACTAGTTACTGTGGTGGCCCTACACACTAGTTACTGTGGTGACCCTACACACTAGTTACTATGGTGACCCTACACACTAGTTACTGTGGTGGCCCTACACACTAGTTACTATGGTGACCCTACACACTAGTTACTGTGGTGACCCTACACACTAGTTACTGTGGTGACCCTACACACTAGTTACTGTGGTGGCCCTACACACTAGTTACTGTGGTGACCCTACACACTAGTTACTGTGGTGGCCCTCCACACTAGTTACTGTGGTGACCCTCCACACTAGTTACTATGGTGGCGCTCCACACTAGTTACTGTGGTGACCCTACACACTAGTTACTGTGGTGACCCTACACACTAGTTACTATGGTGGCCCTACACACTAGTTACTGTGGTGACCCTCCACACTAGTTACTATGGTGGCCCTACACACTAGTTACTGTGGTGGCCCTACACACTAGTTACTGTGGTGGCCCTACACAATAGTTACTATGGTGACCCTCCACACTAGTTACTGTGGTGACCCTACACACTAGTTACTGTGGTGACCCTACACACTAGTTACTGTGGTGGCCCTACACACTAGTTACTGTGGTGGCCCTACACACTAGTTACTGTGGTGGCCCTCCACACTAGTTACTGTGGTGACCCTCCACACTAGTTACTATGGTGGCGCTCCACACTAGTTACTGTGGTGACCCTACACACTAGTTACTGTGGTGACCCTACACACTAGTTACTATGGTGGCCCTACACACTAGTTACTGTGGTGACCCTCCACACTAGTTACTATAGTGGCCCTACACACTAGTTACTATGGTGGCCCTACACAATAGTTACTATGGTGGCCCTACACACACTAGTTACTATGGTGGCCCTACACACTAGTTACTGTGGGGACCCTACACACTAGTTACTGTGGTGGCCCTACACACTAGTTACTGTGGTGGCCCTACACACTAGTTACTGTGGTGGCCCTACACACTAGTTACTGTGGTGACCCTCCACTCTAGTTACTGTGGTGACCCTACACACTAGTTACTATGGTGACCCTACACACTAGTTACTGTGGTGGCCCTACACACTAGTTAAGTTGGTGACCCTACACACTAGTTATTATAGTGGCCCTACACACTAGTTACTATGGTGGCCCTACACACTAGTTACTATGGTGGCCCTACACATTAGTTACTGTGGTGGCCCTACACACTAGTTACTGTGGTGACCCTACACACTAGTTCCTATGGTGACCCTACACACTAGTTACTGTGGTGACCCTACACACTAGTTACTATGGTGGCCCTACACACTAGTTACTGTGGTGACCCTACACACTAGTTACTATGGTGACCCTACACACTAGTTACTATGGTGACCCTACACACTAGTTACTATGGTGACCCTACACACTAGTTACTATGGTGACCCTACACACTAGTTACTGTGGTGACCCTACACACTAGTTACTGTGGTGGCCCTACACACTAGTTACTGTGGTGGCCCTACTAACTAGTTACTATGGTGACCCTCCACACTAGTTACTGTGGTGACCCTACACACTAGTTACTGTGGTGACCCAGTAACTAGTGTGGGTCAGCGGCGTTATTGTAGCAGTGATGGAGGGATTACTGGAGGAATAGGTGAACTTGGTTGGGGCTCTGAGAACAGAGGTGGACTCCTTACGAGAGGAGGTGAGACAGCTGAAGCGTCGGGGGGAGGCGGAGAAGACCAAGATAAACAAGACCTCGTCATGGAGAGTCGTTGGGGACAGGGGTCTTAAGAAGACCTTGACAAGGCCGCCTACAAACGCCCTAAAGACGGCAAATTCATTTGCCGTGTTGGAGGACGAGTGCTGTGGTGAGCCAGCGGTTCACTCCGAAAAGAAATCAGCAAGGAGCGGCGAAGCGCGGGCCCTCAGGGCGCTCAGAAAGTTAAAGAGGTACCGAGGCGAGTTTTGGTTGTGGGAGATTCCCAGGTGAGGTATTTAGACAGAACGTTTTGTGCCAGAGATAGGGGGAACAGATTAAGAGTTTGCTATCCGGGAGCTGGAATTGGTGATATTGTTGGAAACATGAAAGATATTATGACGGGAAATGGGAGCAAACCCATTATTTGTATTAGTGTAGGGGGTAATGATGTTGGGAGAGTTAGAAGTGAGGAACTAATACTGAAATTCAAGACAGCAATAGAATTAGTTAGGAGCAAGGGAGGAATCCCGATCATATGTGGCATTCTTCCAAGAAAGGGAGTGGGAAATGAATGGATGTCGAGGGCACTTGGTGTCAATTGCAGGCTGGAAAGATATTGCAAATCTAATGCAATATCTTATATAGACAACTGGAACACTTCTATGGAAGAAATGAAATGTATGCTCGG